>JBBWSJ010000132.1:0-130660 GCA_038088505.1 Diaporthe velutina
ATTATTAGGGTTAGAGTTTAAAACTTATTTTAAAAATAAATTAATAAATTTAATATTAATTTTATTAAAATATTAATAAATTAAATTAATAAACTTAATATTAATCTTATTAAAATAACTTTAAGATAGCTTAAAGAGATAAATATATAAGAATATACTTATTATTAGATAGTTAGATAGTATAGATAATTTTTTAATAGTTAATTTAAATATTTATTTATAAATAGCTTTTATTAGCTATAATTATTATTTAAAACCTTATTACTTAATTAACTACCTTGCTATATATTTTAAATATAAACCCTTGTTTATTTAGTTTAGAGGATTTAGAAACCAGTAATTATTACAATAATCTATATATATAAGGATATAGGATAGAGAAGTTGCTCTATTTTAAGCTGTAAAGTATTACTTTTTATATAAGGCTTTTATATAATTACTTGCTATATAACTAATTACCTAATTTAAGCTGATTTTAAAGAACTAATATAAGCTAGTGATAGGCTACTTATGTTGATAGTTTGCTGCTAGTTTTAACTAGCCTTGTCTGTGCGGCTTTATAAGGCTGTTTATATTTTTTAAGATGAACGTATTTACAGATCTAATGTTTTAATATAGTATACCTATCTAATGCTGGGTTTTTAAGCGTTTATTACTGTATGAAGGGACCGCCTATAGCTTTAAAAGAGCACATCTACGGATTAAGAACGAAACCACCACCACTCAAAAGAATTCGTAGATATTCAGGTCTATGCGAACAGATGTCTCCATACTGAGTGGGTAATGAGAAACGTAATGATGTTGAATATCACTTTACAGCGTAGATACCGAGACTGGATGAACAGTGACCACGAACCTTACACCAGCTCATGAATAGGTCAAAATACCAGAAGAAGTCTCAGTTATAGGAGAGTATTGCTGGCAAGCTTGGGTTGTGGGAGACCTCAGTTGACTGAGAGTAGGAACGAGTAGGTTGAGCTTTTCTAATCCACAACAACCACGGGTAGGAGATTTTCATGGTTATATAAATATCTGGGTCAGACAGTTCTGTACTTACATTTGATGTACAACCGGTCGGCTGGCGCAATGGTAGCGTGTATCACTCCTACTCAAGAAGCGATGATGAGGTTTTGGGTTCGAGTCCCAAGTCGATCGACTGGTTCTTTTTTAGCCATATTTGATTAGAGCCTATCAGCCCACTTCATAAGTTGAAAACTTGCTTTTTTTTTGTCCCAGCCGCTTCGACCAGGGGGAACGTTGTGTTTGCCCAGATTTGGCAAGCTATTTGTTCATGCTCCTTGAGCTTGATCGGAATACCACCCTGCTGCTTTAGCTGCTTATAGAAGCACTTGCTATAGGCTCGCCTCGGCGCTTACCCATGTCTCCATTTTGTGGAGTTTCCCGGAATCCTTCGACTGCCTTGAATTTCCCTACTTGTTGAATAAATTAAGCGTGGTCACCCAGCTGTCTTTCGGTGTACCTCCTTCAATCCAATCCTATCAGCCATAATGGCATCGAAAAACAGCCCGGTCCTTGTGACCGGCGGCAGTGGATTTGTCGCCATGGAGCTAATCTCACAGCTGCTCGTCCAGGGGTATGCCGTCCACACAACTGTGCGAAGCGTACGGAACACCGCCAAGGTTTCGTGCTTGCAGGATTTGAAGGCACAATACCCAGAGGGTAAATTGCTTCTTTTCGAGGCTGACCTCCTGCAGCCGGGTTCCTTCCACGCGGCCATGCAGGGCTGCGAGATCGTGTATCATGTTGCGTCGCCATTCAAAGTGCCTGAGAAGATCAAGGATGGCAATTCAGAGATGGTTCAGCCAGCGCTCCAGGGAACGAAGAATGTACTGCAAGCTGTCGGAGATACGTCATGCGTGCAACGGGTTGTGTTCACATCGACCAGTAAGTCTGCCCTTGTCACATTGCCCCGGCACGGAGTGACAAGCTTACCTGACATTCTCAAGCTGGCGCGATCGCAGGCGATTATAAAGATGTGGTCGATAAGATGCGAGTGATGAGCCATGATTATTTCAACGAGACGAGCACTGTCAAGCACAACCCGTACCACTACTCCAAGGTTCTCGCGGAAAAGGAGGCCTGGAGGACCTTTGAGGAGCACCAGAAGTCGGCACAGAGACGCTGGGACCTGGTGGTCATTTGCCCCGCTTTCGTGCTCGGCCCAACTCTCACACAGTCGTCGGAATCAGGCAGCCTTTTCCTCATGGACGAGCTTCTTTCTGGTCTGATGTTCTACGGGGTGCCGGACTTGTCGTTCCTCCCTGTCGACGTGCGGGACGTCGCCGCTGCGCATATCAAGGCTGCTGAGCTCAAGGAGGCATATGGCCGTTACATCGTTGGACCACCTAAAACAACAACATTCTTGGAGATATCGAAGCACTTCAAACGGCTCAGAAAAGGCACACCATGGCTGCCCAGTTTTCAGCTCCCAACAGCTTTGGTAAGGATTGTCGGGCCATTGTTCGGCTTGTCGCAAAAGTGGATGGCTTCAAACCTTGGGGTGAAATTTGCCGTCGATAATACCAGAAGCATCAGCGAGCTTGGGCTGAACTATCGAAGTCTGGAGGAGACACTAGATGACCACTATGCATCGTGGGAGAAGTATAAGAGAAAGGGCAAGGCAAAAACAAGTTGATTGGTAGAAATCCACCTGACTATCTTCCGCGTCAATGCCCCTGGACGCCTCGTTACGAACGCCGGTGCTTAATGTGTCGACATAGGAAACAACGAACAAGCAAACAAGGGCCCAACATGATGCAGGGAGGCACAGATCTCCCGGTGCCGCTCAGTTCAAGATCTCCCGGTATCCGCTCTTCTCCCTCGCATTCGCCAACTCGGCCTCATCAGCCAGCTTCCAGGGCTGGGCATATCTGTCATATACGCCCCAGCCAGCATCACGATTCATAACCTCGTTTCCTCGGAGGATGACGCGATACTCCACATGTGGTGCTTTAGTACGCTTCAGCCTCCTCATCATTCTGCACCACCTCTTGTTGCACTGCACGCCAGTTCCTGCGTCAGTCATCTCACCCCCAGGAACTTCCAGAAGTACAACAAGCTTATACTCCCTCCGTCGAAACGTGTTGCTGGCGTTCTCAGTGCGGTCCCTCATCAGCTTGTAAAGTTCGTCCTGGACCGTCCAGTCGAGTTTCCTCAGACGGTTTTCGACATCCTTGTCATAGTTGGCCGACCTGAAGAGCTTTGGCTTGTGCTGATCTCGCACACAACACACCACCTCGGCGAGCTCCTTCTGGTCAAATTGCGTCTTTGGCTCGATTGACATGACCCGACCTGGTACAGTCGTGGTCTTCTTGAGGTATTGAAAAATGCAGAAACTCTTGAGCTGAGAAACGACATGTACTGTGGGCCGATGATACGATAGCGTCCAGGACTCATATATAGTCTTCGTCATAGCTGGCAGTTGTCTGATTTCGTCGAGTCAGTGACCAAGCAACACCATCAAGAGGGGAATGTAGAATTGAGACATACAGTTCGCGGTTATGGCAAGATATCCCACCGCACCCACAGTGCTCTTGCACACAAGTTGTTGTTTGCCTCATATCGTCGTGTACGGTTGTGGCATCGTCCTCGGTGACCATCATCGTGGATTTGTGAAGCAGGCTAGCAGTGCTGCCGTCGTCGCGCAAGATTCCCATACTTGTTGTAGCATGCAAGTGTAGTTAAACTAGCGGTATGCGTGCGTGTGCGTGTACCGGAAGAGACTTAGCGGGTTGATGAACTCACAGGGCCGAAATCACGCAAAGACATCCACCAAAAGTGATGAAAGTGCATACGAACATACTCTTCCAAGTCTTATATTTCACTCTGGTCGACTGCGCCAGTCGCTGGTTTCTATTCTTCGACATCCGGTCCAACAAGGTCGTTTCGGGCCGCGGCTTGCAATTAAACATCGTGTTGGCCGTGGTTGAAACGGGTCCCGACCGACCTCAAGGAGCGGCACAGCGTTGCGGACGGCCGAATGCGGGCCGCATTCCTGCACCAGTGAGCCAAAAATAAGCACCGGTCATTTCTTTCCAGATTCAGACTTTTAAAAGGACTGAAGGACTACGCTGACACACACGTGCCCAGCCCAGCTAGCAGATCTGCGGCTCTCCCACTGACCTAAGTGCTTACCCGCCTGTGAGCTCAGCGTGTCAAGACCGTTTTGGGCTTCCAGCAAATCGGAATCGGCACTCATGCAGTTTGATCCTGGGGATTGTCAAGTTGGCCGGCATCTGAAAGGAAAGTCGCTGCTTGTCAGACATTCTTATCTTTATGCTTGAGCAGCGATTTCTTCAGGCTCACCCACCCAAAAGGTTCACTTTCCCCACTTGATACCTTGATGATAAGCACGAACCAGTCCGTTCCAACAGTCGAGAAGTTTTCAGAAAAACGTCTACGTCAATTCAAATCTGCAAGCTATGATGTCACTGCCGGCATTTACGGTGCTGCCTCTTTACACTACTTGGCGCAGATCTGGTGAGGTGGATTTCTGGATCCTTCCTAACGATAACATCGATTCCAGTATTGTAAGCAGTGCTGTCCTGGCTAACTAAAGATTGAGCCGATTAAACGATCTACTTCCACTTGCAGGTTGGTTCTGGCCTCGTTGCCAGTGCTTGTCCTCATGTTGGCTCACTAATCTGAAAATCGATGGTGGCAAGATGTTTGCTGGCTCCAAGTCAATTGAGACTGGCCATAACTGAACATTGTCTCATAAGCAGGACAGATATCTACATTGCGTGAAAATGATAGTTGACAAGAAGTGAAGAGACGCGTCTGCGCCTTCGAGGACATGATCTCCAATGAGACTGGCGCTACCAGTCTTTGACTGGCCCACATGACTGGGTGCCTTAGTATGCTGCCTCGCCGATCATGTTGCCAGGCTCTTGATAGCGACCAACGACATAGAAGCCACCAGCGCCGTCAGAAACTGCCGCAATGCCCACCTTAGTGGTGCTCTTCCAGACGACTTGAGCTGTTTCACGACGGCAAGGGTTAGCGACTGACGGTTTTGTTTAGAGTGGCGCTGTGGGAATACTTACTGTAGTGACCAAAGTTCATATAGTTGCTCTCTGTGATTGTCTCCCCGTTGTATTCCGACTTCTCCCCAATCCACATGTTTGCGGCGTTGGTCATGGGGATGTCATCACCGCTGCTACCCTGCCAGTATAGGTTCTCACCCTGATCCGAGACCTGGGAGTGCTCGAGCGTGCCTGCACTGCCGTATTGAGAGACCAGCGTCTCTCCGTAAGCCTGGGCGTTGGAAGCCAGTGTGTCATCCCAGACAAGTGCCGCGGTGCCAACATCGCTGCGTGCTGCGTTGTGGGCGTCGAGGGCCTTCTGTGCATCGGAAGAAAGGGAGGAGTTGCCGGTTGAGGAGGAGGCTGTCGAGGCGGCGCCGGAAGAAGTAGCTGACGGTGTGGCGGAAGGAGTCGAGGCCGCAGCAGGTGTGTCCTGGCCCCAGGAGCCCCAGCTCCAGTCGAACTGAGGTGCGCAGCTAACGCTGGGGGCAAGCAGCGCGGCTGCGAGAACGGCTTGGATGGAGATCTGCATTGTGGCTTTGAGGGCTGTTGGGTCACCTGGACTGAATGGCTAAACGAGTGTATGGATCCTGTCCGGAGAAAACTTTGGAGATGAGTTGGAAGATCTAACTGACAATCATTTATCATGAGGTGCATGCGATAGATATATATCATATCTTCTTGGAGCCGTAGGGCAGCATCGAGCCCATGTGGGTCATGTTTGAGTTACACGCCTTAATTCTGGCCCCTGAATGCCCAGCCCTATGGGGACTGCGGGACACCCTAAAAGACCGGACGAACTGTATTTCAGAAACTTCTGGGGCTTATTAAACACAATCAGGGAAGTGATCCCGCGTTTCAAGCATATGAATCTGCCGAAGGGCATTTACGTAAGATGCCCCAGTAAATAGGGTCCGCTGTGGTCTAGACGCGAGATACCATTTCAATCCGTCACACTTGCCGTCGTCACTCCCGTGATGCTGGGTTACGACATGTGCATACATGGTTTCCCAGTAATTAAGCACAATTGAAACAATGCACTACCAGGTAGTTTGTATTTCGGGGGCGAATATCTCAAACCACTAATAGACGTAGAAATACATACTGGTCATCCCGGATTCGATGGGACAGGCTGGCTACTGACAGGGTATGTGCTTTGTCTAATCAAAGCTTCTCCTTTTTCTTTGAGCACGACCCACCTTGACACGTTGATTTGGCCGAGTAGTTCCACCACTCAATACCCTCGCCGCTGTGACGATGAGTTGACAGATGACACTGTCTAATATACACTGATCCGACGCTGTTACTTGCCCCAGTGTGATTGCCTGACTCTTGGTGCAACACTTGAGGGTGGAAGAAGAGAGGCCAGCTCAGGCGGTGTGGGAAAATGTTCAATCCCAGCACTCAGGTCAGTAACTCTCACTGCAATTCTATGGCTGATGTCAAGTCCAAACTCAGTGTGCCGAGTTACCGGAATTGACCGATCCAGAGGGAGGAGACATGCCCTGATTCTGGATACTGTACAAGTCATTGCCGTCCAATCCCGTCTGGCTGTTGCACCATGTAAAAGTGTTACGGGTCCATGATGCCTCCGGCGGCTAGCCAACGCTGTCTAGATATACGTCCTGGGTACATGTATACATTCCGCGGTCATGCCCAGGTTCCGTTCATGCCGCCAAAATATCCAATTGAAGGCATCTGCAGCCATGGCGTGCCAAGACCATCTGCTGTGTTCTGCCAAACAGTATTCCCCCACCAGTCAGGGAATTGCAGGTTTGGTCCATAGGTAACTGAAGCTTCGTTAGTCCTGTTCCGTTGTATTCTGGCTAGGTGAGCATGAAGTCCACACAGAGGGCATGGGTGCATCCATTCTCCCTCTGTATTCAAGTTGTTCCCCTTTCTCACACTGACAAGACCTGCTTATCATGGGAAATTCAAAGCTGCTCGTAAATTCCCGTAGTGCCAGGGACACTCCTGGAATTCACAGACATATTTTCCTTCCGAGGTTCCTTGAAGCAGCACCGCCCTTCACAAAAAAAAAAGAAGAGATCAAGACTTACTTGCAAAGAATATCACAATGCCCGCAATAGCAAGTCCTGTATCCAGGGCAGCAGCAAGGACGTAATTATACTGTCGACAAAAATTGTTGCATTTAGTGTCCAACCATCGTGCAAATGCAATTTCTTCTCCTTTCAAGGGCAGGGATATTCAACTTACCTTCGTCCACCATGCCCTAAATCGACTGAAGATAATTTTGTTGAATATCAGATTCACGAGGTACCAGGAGCTGAAATTTACCCCTGTCGCCGGTGGAACATTATAAGTACCAACGAAGATCAGCGGCCAATTGATCTTGCGGACAAAATCAGATTTCGTCCTCTTGAAAATGTAGTACGTGATCGGCGGCAAAATTAGGCCTATCCAGAAAAAGTGTAATAGACCAGAGTAAATTTTGCCAACTGAGTAGAGGCGGCCTGGTCCGATCAGGCCCCAGATGATAGAGGACGAATAAACAGTAAGCCCATTGGGGCACGTGAAACCGTTGGGCTGATCCGCAGTGCAGATACCCTCGACATTTCCCAGCATCCAAAGGGTCACGCCGACCTGGGTTAGAGCACCGAGGATAGTGGCGATACCTTGTGCAAAGAACAGGGTCTTCAAAGGGATCTTGAGGTAGTGAGCGAGCTTCATGTCTGAGGCGAAATAGAGGCCTTGGCCGACAACGTCCGTGGAAAGTATCTTGAACAATATGTTGGCTATCGGTTTTCCTTGGAACAGATAGCCTCCGATGAATTCGGACAAGACATTGACCTGGTTGGCATTCACATTCGTCACGCCTTGGATCATGCCACATGGTACCATGTAGATTGCGGGAATGATAAAGGCGAGAAATATCCCATACACCGGAAGTCCGGTATGGTAAACCTTAGTCATCGCTATAGCCATGGCGCTGCAAGCCGTCAGTGAGTGGCCTCGACAACACCGAAGGTTGCTTACAGGACAACAACAATGAGAGACAGGAACCACCAGAACGGCACTCTCTTGTAAGCCCTCATCATTCGTGAGTGGACATCGAGTTTCGTTGATCCTCGCAGGGCGCTCACAAGCTCACCCCAGTGGAAGAAGTAAACGTGTGACAGGACCGATGTGATGGAAGCAAAAGACAATCCGTATACGAAGGCGAAGGTAGCCGGAAGATATGGTGGCGAATAGTCCTTGTATTTGGTCTCGTCGAAAAACTGCCCAGTAATCACTTTGGCTGTTCATTAATGTGAGTCAGGCACCTCCATTTTGATACTTTTAGGAAAGGTCGGGAGAAGCATCTGTGGAGATGTCTCGGGAAGTGCAGACAGAAGTACATAGACTTTTTCCTCAACAGACATCTCCTGCCAACTTCTCAGATGGCTCAATGAATAGGTAAGGGGATGTCTTGGGGTTTAGAGAAGCCACTTACCAGAGTCGTACACCTGGCCGAATCGGTCATAGACGTCTGCCGTACAGAAGGGTAGGTGTGCGGTGAACCACGTGTTCGTATAGTAAAGAGCCGGGGTGATGATCCAAAAGAACAATGCAAAGCCGAAGAAGACGTTGGCAGCAGCCCAGTGAGGACTCAGCAGAGGATTCGTGTTGTAAGCGACCATGGACCAATCCAAAGTTATAGGGAACAGCCCCATCCCGGTCACCATTCCGAAGACTTGATTGACTACAATATTTTCCGGCTAGTACCCGTTAATCACCTGCCACGGGTCACAAAGTGATACAATCTGGAACATCTCAAAACACAAAGATTGGGTAACTGTAACAGGAAAAGACTCACAACAATCCAGCATATCCAGGTGAAATAAGACAGGCCTGTCCACATCAAGCCTGGTAGCCAGTACCAGACGAAAGCACAGCCCCCCACAACCATGAAGAACCTGATGCGTGACATCTTCCAGCCGTTGGCTACCGCGTTAGCTCTTGAGTGCAGCGAGGTCAGCAGGGCCACATTGCTCAACACACCAGGCCATATCATGCTCGCCTAGACCCTGTCAGTTGCCAACTTCCACTCCTGGAAACATGTACGATGGCTGAGAAGATGACCGCAGAGATGACTGGGCTTCTACTGCTTGTCCGACGTCAGGACTGTGCGTTGTCTTACCGGTTCGACCAGCCACCTGGCACTCAATCCTGCGACGCCATAACCTAAGAGCTGACAGCACAGTACGACCATGACACTGAAGCCGGTCTGCAAGGCAAAACCGTATAGTTTTGCTGCCTGAATGATGTTGGTGGCATCGGCGGATCCCTATAGTATGTTAATCCCCTGCTACTGAGCCTAAGTGTTGCATTTTGGAACATTCGAAAACATAGCATAGGAAAGCAAAGTAGGAGAGACTTCATACAAAACCAAAGGAAACATTGGACATAATAGTGACAAGCGCGTGTTCCTTGATGTTGAAATGTCTGTCTGGGTTCAAGCGGCTGATGGGCAGCAGATGGGCGAGGAAGACACCTATAGGGTATGCAATCAACTCTGCGACCAGCGAAACTATGTGGACGCCCGGATAGCGTAGCCCGAAGAACTGGTTGACGCCAGCGCCGAGGAAAACAAAGACCTATGGTTGCATTAGTCTCTCGTTTGGTGCCGGTCTGTACTGCCCCAGTCTGAGCCCCTAGGGAACTGCGACCCACGTCCAGCATGTCTAGAGATAGTTACTCACGATGCCGAGGAACCAAGCCCTAAGAGTGTTGACAGGCATTCCGGGGTCATCCGTCTCGGGAACGACAGCGCGGACGGCTGGGAAGGGGCTCGTGTCGGCGTCCCAGTCTCCTTCGATGTCATCCTCGCCGATGACCCTAGACAGATCGACCTCGAGCTCGATGAGATGGCCATTGATGATGTCTGTGCCTGCACCATCGTGGATATTGCGAATTTCCTTTTCCGGTAGGGCTTTGACAGCCTGCGGTTCGCCCTCGCTACCGGGTTTTTCGGGATCCATGAAAGCTTCTCTCGGGCACGCGAGCGCCAAGTTGTCAGTTGGCGATGGCACAGCTTGGCGTGGGGAAAGGTAGAACGGGCGGGAGTAGGGAGGGGGGTCGCACCCTGTCTTGCAATATTTATTGGTCCCAAGAAAGGATCTACTCCAAGTCATTTCCGAGGTTCTTATCGGGGACCGACCTTTTCAGGAAATCGCATTTCTCATCGTATCAGCATTCGACCCTTACGAATTGATTCACAGCTAGCGCTTTCTTCATGGTGCATACTGTGCCTGGCCTGCTTGGGTGTAATGCCGTACAAGCAAATGGCCTAATCCCGGCCGCCCGGCACAGGGATATTATCAAGCTTCCAGATTCGGGGGAGAAAATCTGCCGGACCTATCGAGACCGCGTACGAGAGCCAATGGGAGTGAACTGTTTTATCGACGATCCCTTCCTCCTGATTACGCAGCCAGGACACTTAGCAGTAGGCATAATGGAATGTCTATTGCCGGTACGGTCCTGATGGCTGACATGTCAGACTATCTCTTGGTCAAATGCTTGTGGAAGCTTGTGAAAGCTTGTTGACTCCCACGAGCCTCCTCACATCTCGCCGTCCAACACCAATTAATCAACCATGTACGCCCGGAACGCATCACAAAAAAATGTATAAACGATCGCTCGGGGGTCGTCGCGTGTGTCTCGGTGTACATGTATATTGTTAGGTGATCGACGTTGTCTATCCGCGCGCCTTTCTTTCGGAGACTCGGTTCAAGGCATTCGGCTCTGGTGATGCTCGTTGTGTGCTGATTCCTGTGAACCACCTGCCTTGTCCAATTACACATAATCTCTGCCACTTGAGTGAACGGCCATGCGAACGCATTCACCCAAACGCAAATCCTTCACACCAATCGCCACCAAATCGTCGGCCAATTCGTTACCACCACAGCTCTCTCGCAAACCATATCGCCCCTCCCCTCCTCCCCCACGAGCAAAAGTGGTGAACCGAGATGCCAGTACCACTTTTCGTCGCCCTTCTCGTAGCGACGACCGAGTCTAGACCTCGCAAACAGGTATCTTCCTGGGTCTACGGTCCGGTTGTCTTGCCGGTAGGATCACGCTGTACGCCGAAGCCTATGTGCTGCGGTGACAGTGTCTGCTGGTCGAGAACCTCATACGCCTTCTTCATCGCGTCCTGCCTAATCTCGAGGTTATCGATACTGTTACCGAGATTGTCGACATCATAGAGATTTTCGAGAAGGCTCGAGAAGTTCGATGATGGAACGAGGAATATGTATCGAATCATCAAAGTCGACTCTTTCTGAGTCGAGTGCTCGTTGCCCCGGAAAGGGATTCGTGATAGGGCGACCTCGAGACCAAACAAAACTGACCAAGCTTGCCCAGAGAACTGACTCTGCTTCCAAGCCATGAGTGGAATGTCCCCTTGCGTGTAAGCCAAGCTGTACGTAGGGTTGCCAGAATAGAAGATCCCCACGTCTGAGGCGGCATAGGGTTCTGATATCATGTTGCGCAGTGCGTCGGTAACGATGTTGAAGGCTCTGGGAGCCTTGGCTCCGTGGAAGGCAACAGATCCCACCCCACCAACCTTGCTGACTTCTTCCATGAAAGCTTGCTGTCGCTCTAGTCTCGAATTCAAGAGCATGAACTGATGACTGTCGTCGAGAGCCTTCCCTTGTATAAGGAAAGCCGCATCTCGCGCCAATGACACGATGCAGCCCCTAAATCGAGGGTAAGCCAAGAGAGGAGTTGCCTCCGAGACGAGCCATGCTTTGCACCGGAGTTCACCATTTGTTGCATCCCAAGCTCATCAGAGAGTTCCGGGAAAGAATCGATGGTCGGCTGGATCTCGTCCAGTCGAAGCGGACAGCCAACCAACAGCGACGAATCGGTTCCATATTTGTCACGACATGCTTCCTGGCCCTTGACGGCGGTGTAGATGCAACAAAGCATGAGGTCAAGCACTTTCGTGTCAGATAGGAGATGCGAGAGGCGAGCTCTCAGCGGCCATCTGTCGAGCGTCTCCAGGCATTCACCCAGGCACGCGGTGGGTGTGTACACCTTGACTTTGTTGTGCTCTTCCCCGCATACAAGGCACCTTTTTGTTGGGTCTGATTTGATGAGCTCGAGGGCTTGGTCGTAAATGATACCCAGGTCACGACAGCCTTTCAACCCCAGCAGGCCGAAAAGCTCGCGAGACAGCACGCACGTGAGTATCGTCGAACGGTGAGAGCAAGGGTTGCTAACGCACCTGTTGAAATCGTTGATGGTTGAGCTGTATTGATGCGACCTTTTTTCTCGATCAGTTGATGAATGGACGCAAAAGCGGGCATGTCCCGATGATTTGTCTTCGCCCTGGAGGAACTCGAGGTTCACTATCACAAAGTCGGCGCGGTGGTCGAGTCCCCAGGCAAGTCGCTTCAAGCCGTCAAGACCGTCGATGGAGAACCTGAGCTCAAAAAGGTTCCCTCTTTTCCCAACTCTCTCAACGACGTCCTGTAAGCGGTCAGGAATGATGAAAGTCTCAGCCGTCGGCACTTGGTGTCGTCTCTGTCGCTTGCTCTTCGGCGATCTAGAGTTGGCCGAGCGGGTCGAACTGTTTCTCTTGTGCGGCATCGTGTTGACTTTCCTGCCCTCTGGCTTCGGGTCAAGATATGCAATGAAATAAGTTCTTTCCTTGCGCAAGCAGAGTGTGTATGGTGATGTTGTTTCGCGACGAAGGAGGGGCAAAAAGGCTTGCGCTGGACATTTATCATGGTCTGAGACGTGGTTTTCCTGGCCCCACGCGCGTCCTGAATAGCTTCCTGAATATCCATCTGAAGGTAAGTAAGTACACCTGCCTAACCCTTAGACCACCTCGCGTTCTAAAATTTCCATTTTCCAAGCTTCAGCATTGCCAGCTGCAACCACAAAGGCGGCTTTCAGTGGCCTTGGCTCAAGGCATCCCTGAAGTGCCAGCCTTCTGCGTCAGGCCCTGAGGTCTCCTACCCTGCGTTCACAAAAGATGAGACGTATGTCTTGTATCAAGGGCAAATACTGACCCTTTTTTAATCAAATCAACAGTATTGGCAGCGGAATCGCTCGGCGCAGGGCAACTGTCTTTGAGATTTCCCTTGCAGGATATGAATTCAAAGGCGGAGAATAAGGGCTAAAGAGGCAACTGAGACATAAAGATACTTAGATATATCTTAAGTCCTATTGAAACCCTCGACAGGATTGCCTGGGAGCCTGGTCCTGTACTTACTCGGTAGTTGGCAGAAATCTGCTCGCCTCCTCTGAGACTATTCCATTGCTACGCATTTTTCATATACACAGTCTTCTTGACTCTTAAGGGTGCTCCTTTACAACCCGAAGAATTTCATGTCATCACTGCCTCGAATGGGCACAGTATGACCAACTCCATTTGCGTAGATGCCCTGCAGCTTAACCGGGCTGCCCCAACTATACGTGGTGTAACCGCTCTGCGGCGTGTTCGCGGCAGTTGTATCTGGCTTGGTATAGTCGAAGCCAAAAACTCCAGCCCACTGCTTGATAGTCTCGTTGTAGTTGGATGGGTACAGAGTGGTATCAGCACTGCCATGATAGACCTGCATCTTTGGATAGCTGCCGGTGTATCCAGGGTACATATCTTTCACCATCTGCCAGACGTTAGCGTTTACGTTGACATGAAAACTCAGATGTTGGCAACGCAGTCCTTACCCCTGCCCAGACCTGAGGAGTGCTGTGGATCTGCCCACTTGCACAGGAGCTGTTCCAAGCGTCGACACCACCAGACTGGCTGTAGAAGCACCCGGCTGGAGTCCCAGAATAAGGAATACCCGCGGCAAACAGTTCCGGGTATGTCGCCGCCATGACATTCTAAGCGAGATCAGGTCAGCATGGGCGCAGCGAGATACAACCCTTCTATCATCCCGGTCAACCGCGAAGCCCCGCCTCCCGGGGAAACATACTGTCATCATGGCGCCGGATGAACTTCCAGTGACAAAAACCTTGGTAGCATCCCCGTTGTACTGCTTCAGCGCGTATGTGACCATGTTCGCGATGCTGTTGCTATCACCGCCACCGTTGTGTGTCAGGGCCGCCCGGCTGCTGACGTCCCAGCACGTCCCGCTGTAAGGGCTCTCGGGATAAATCACGATGAAGCCCTTCTGGTCGGCGAGTTGCGCGTATGGCGAGCCATTATAGTACGCGTTCGCTGTCCCGGTACAGTAGTGGATTGCGACGATGATGGGTGGGTTCGCTGCAAGCTTGGACGGCACGTAGATGTACATCTTCGTCCCAGAAGTGTTAGCGCCGAAGTTGGTCACTTGTGTGATGGCTTGGGCGGCGCGCTTGAGGGGCGCCGTGGGCGTCGTCAATTCCTCAAAGCTCGTAGGCGAACCGCTGGCGGCGGCGGCCAGCATGCTGACCCCAAACAGGGTTGAGAGAAGCTTCATGGTGAACGGTGGCTTGTCCTGGCGAGGAGGGCTTGAGGCGGCAACTTTCAATGTTGTGCAGCAATGCAGAGGCTACCACGGATACAGGGATTCAATTGTGGTTGACTGCCTTGCGACTCTTTCCATCATATATATACCTACTTCTTCCCCTGCGGCCAATAATTGCGAATCCCAAATGAGCTTCCGCTTCCCCGTCGGCGCTTCATAGTCCGAAAACAACGTCGAGCGCCCGCTGGCTGTCACGCACCAGGCGGTGATGACCCCTGGGATTTGAGAGTCAATCTAGATTACTCCTCAACAATATGTCGGCACCTGATGTGTGACTTGCAGCGGGCATTTATCCGGAAGGTTGCAATTAGGGCAGAGGGGCGCTGCCACCAGACTTTACCCCTGAATATTGCTCCAATCGCCGCTATGGCTCGGAGGCGGCCCACCGCAAGCCTTGCAACCCCCTTGACGTGACTTGTTATCTGCCGAGCCCCGAGCACATTTCGGATTGTCGGCGCCGGTGGACTCGCCGGCCTTCGCTTCAAGACGACATTGGACACATATTCAGGACGAGGATGAAGGTCAATGGAGAAAAACACTCTCAAGTGTTGATGAAAATTGCGAGAAACAGATTCATGTAAACCAGAAAGTCAAGATGCACGCTCGTCTATGCCAAACAGATCGCGGTCCTCATCCGGCCAGTGCACACTCTTCTTTGTGCCATGGCGCCTCCTTTTATTAAAGTTACTACTCTTTCTCAGAGCCCCCGGCAGCCTTGCCACGATGTCAGGGATATTATTCCTCGCCTTGTTGTCCCGACTATTCCTCAGTAGATCGTCTACTCTCCATTCCCACCTAGCCCTCTCCACTGTGTCGCCCCCTTTGCGTAGCTGAGCCCTCCACCCTTCCACCCAGAGCCAAGCAAGACGATACTCAGACTCTGACTCTACTTCCGGGTTGATCGTGTACGCAGAGCTTACCCTGCCCTCAGCGACGCTTACCATCCTGTCAGAGTGCAAATCGTCTGCGGACTCTGCGCGCAAGTCGACAGTCTGCACAACCTTCCTCAACTTGGGTCTCGCAAACGGCTCCGGCCGGTGCTTGGTATCTTCACCTCGGTCCGAGCGTGTTCAATGTTCGTCGTTGTACGTCATGTGACCTGATGGCTGCCCGTCACTTCTCAGAAATGCACTGCGCTCGTCAATCTCATGATCTGCTTCGTTTAGAAAGCCGCCGCGCTCGCTATCGCGCTGCTCTGTGAAACTGTCCTGAGACTTTCTCGGTGCAGAGACGGCGGGGTGAAAGACTCCCGAGACAGGTCGCGTCCTGCCTGGGCTTGCAGGGACATCGCTGGCGGCGGTCGAGCTCTGGTTCTCGAAAATGTTCCTCATCTTTGCGAATAACGCACTCCCGCGGCTCGGGCTGTTGCTTGCACTCGGATTGCTGGGAGCAGCACTGACGGCTGACTCTGCACGTCCACGTTGAAGGAACGGATTGTAGGTCGAGGAAGGTTTGGCAGCGTTGTGACCGCCGGGAGCGCCGCCGTTGTCTGGCTTGAAGGGATCATACTCGCCAGCGGTGCTCGTGGTGTCACCGCGTGGACGGGAACTCCAGCTCGACAGGTACTGCTGGTAACCAGGAGCCGGAGCTGGCCAACTGTCGCGGATCACAGGCTCGTGCCTATCGACAGGTAGAGACGAGTGTACCGGCGATGACCATGACGAGTCAAGCGTGGTCTGGCTATGCAGCGACGCCGGAACAGAGTCCTGGCGACCGTGCGTGACGTCGCGGGGCACGAACAGGGAGGGATCGACGTCGGGCTCGGCATGCCGCTGAGGTGTCGCGAACGGGTTATTGCTGTGTGATGATGCGGAAGCTGGCGTCTGCGGCCTCTCCGGGTTCCACATGCTCGAACTCAGGCCTCTTTGGTCACTCGCGTGGCTAGGCGTGTTGCGCAGCGCAAATGGACTGATCTCAGCGGTATCGTGCGTCGTGGATGGACCCAGTTGTGGCGTGGGGTTTAGAGAAGGTGAACGCAGCTCCTCCTCGTGCTCCGCTGCCCAATCCGCACGAACAATGCTCGGCCCACCGATATAAGACCCGAACGTGGGACGCACTGGGGTCGTGTCGCGCATACTGCTGATGCTGCCCTGCGAGCGGTGGCCAACGCTGCCCAGACTCAGCGAGGAGCGATGGCCACCTAGGGCGGTGTTGTTCTCGTCCCCACGTGTTGAATAAACAGTCTTTTCCGCACCGTGAGAACTGCCAGCGGCCTCGTTTGACGGTTGGTAGACGACGGCTTCACCATAGTCATCCTGATCATCCCCATCGTCAGTGTCGTCAAAGAGATCATCGGTGCCTTGAACGGTGTGCGCGCTTTCATCCGGAAGGTGGTCGAGCGCCTGTGTAAAATGACCTGGTGTCACAGATCGACCGTCTTGATGGGACTTGCGAAAGTCGGCGGACTCGAGCGGCGTCTCGAACGTCTCCGAACCGCTGTCCATAGGGTCATCATCTCGAGCGGAACGAGCGGAGTCTGGCAAGTCGCGGGTTTGTGTCTCGAGTTGGCGAGTGTAGATAGAGTCGTCGAGGGGGTGCGTCTCGTTCTGGTCCCGAGGTGCTGAATCTGCGAGGGGGTCATTGCCATACTCGCTCGAAGGCGTCACGCCGTACCCTTCGCCGTCGTAGTTTACCGGAGCACTCAAATGTTGGCTCGAGTGATCAGGTGGTGGCTGGTGGGTTTCGCGATCAGTATTTGCGTGACCTTGCTCAAGCTGGTCTCCCTCTGATTCAGGGCCAGAATCGGGATGCTGCGTCCCGCTTTGGTCCAATTGTGGTGGGTCAGCAATCTGTTTGCTGCTGTCTTGGCCACGGAATATCTGTTGGTCCTCAGGCGAAACGCTCCTGGAGTGTTGCTCTTTGAGAGGCCGGGATTCAGAAACTTCGCCGTGTTCGACTTGATCGTTTTGACCGAGACTTCTGCTGGCGCTCTCGCCGCTCTCTCGTTCGGTTAGCGAATCCGCTTGGCTATGCATCTGCTGAGGGATAGAGTCCTCCTGGGCTCCTTCTCGTTGGCGACTATCGTCTGAAGGCTCCAGATTCTGGCCTCCAATGTTGTTCGAGCTGGAGTCGTCCTGTTTGACATCGTGTTCATTTGCCGACTCATGTGTCTTCGCGTCGTGGTCGCCACTGGTGTCACGAGACTGATTGTCTGGCCCAGCCTGCATATCCCCATTGTGATCTTCATTGATGTCTGTCTTGCTCGGTGAACCATGGGTTTGCTGTTCCAAAGAGTGGGTTTCAGATTGCTGAGATTCGCTCAAATGCCTCTCACTCGTCTCACTCGCGATTGGTTGTTCTCGAGGACTCATGGGCGAGTCGACGTCATGTTCATGGCCCTGGTGCTCGCCATCATCACCAGCTGATGTTTCGTGAGTCGCACTCTCAGTTCCTGTGACTGATGGCTCTCCCGACCGTCCACGGTCAAGTTCCTCGTGATTTGACGGCTTCTCTGAATCAGCCTTAGGTTCGGCTGTCTTCTCCTCGGGGCTGTCGGGCGTTTCGAAGACATCAGCGCGGGCTTGTTGCCCGTCGTCGGAGCTTTGCGGAATTTCATGATGCACCTCTTCTTTGGTTGCAGAAGCCTCCTGCAGAAGTTCTCGGCCATTCTCCTCACGGTGCGAGCTCTGTACTCCCTCCGCCGCGTTGGGAGACAATGTGTCCGCCCCAGTAGAACCATTCCGGCTGCTGGCCCGACTGGACGGCTTCGATCCGCCCTCACCCTGGAGTTGCGAAGGCTTGTCATGGTCCACTTCATGACGTGGCGTAGGCGGTACAGCGAACAAGCCTTCATCAGCGTCCTCGTTCGGCCCGTCCGTGCTAATAGAAGGCAGGTCGGCGCCTCGGTCCGCGGGCCCGTGCGATCTGCCGACTTGAACAGAATCAGCTCTCTTTTTGAAGCTGAATTCGTTGGTATCCGCTGGTCCACCGAAGGTTTGACTAGGCCAAGATCCGAATCGATCTGAGCTGGCGTCGTCGGCAGTCGGAGATTGAGAGGTATGACCCGGCTCAGAAAACTGTTCCTGGTGTGCAGGAACGCCGGCACCGTCATCTTTCGCTGACGTGTCTTGTTGTGGCTCATCCGTGTCACGACTAACCGTGTCCTTCACATCTTCCACAGGGTGCGACTCCTCAGTCTGACCATCGCTGGGCGCGGGTTTCTGATCTTGCGGGTCGACGGCAGTAGAAGCTTGCGGGCTGCTTTCAATCTCACGCGACGAACCCCGACTAAGGGATTCGGGCACGCTCTGAGAGTCTCCCTGCTGGAGCTGCTCTTCCGCTCCTCGACTTTGTGAATCGGCTGGTGTGGTGTTATCCGCGTGATGACCCGTAGATTGAGGGTCCAATTGCGTGCGGTCGTGGTCGGCCTCCTGTGACGACTCATGTGAGAGGGAAGCTTCTTGATCTTGCTTCTCACGAACCTCATCAACAGCGGCTCCGATCGCAGCAGCATCGCCATCTGGGTGTTGATGGCTATTAGCTTGCGAGCTGATGTCGCCGCCCCCGAGTTCCTTTGCCTGGTCCTCAGTCTCATCTTTGCCGTGCGTCATAGTACCAGGTATGGGCTCACTCCCGGAGAGATCGAAAGTCTCTTCTGCTGGATGGTCGTCTGAGCCGTGGTGTCCTCCTCCCTGTGTGGGAGGAGACACGTCTTTTCCCGAGCCCTCGAGGATTTGCTCGGGCCGCGATTCCCTTGGCTTCTCTTGCTCGCTCTCAGAAGGCGCGCTGGCGAGGGATTGCTCAGCTTCCTGGTCGGGTTGATGATGGTGTTCATGCTGGTCTTCGTGTAACGTAGTGGTGGAGTCCTCGAGGTTTCGACTGCTGGCCATACCGGTGTCGTAGCCTGAATCACTTCGCTTGTCGACAAGTTCTTGCTCGCTGGCCGCTTCGTGGGGCAAAGCGTCGGTATTGCTGGGCTCCACAACGTTTGGGGTATCATGCGAACTATGGCGCGATGTGTCCTTTTCCCCGCTCACACCGTCGTCCCGCGAGGTTTGGGGCGCATCATCATGACTCTCTACGCCCTCTCCATGGCCACCAGTGCTTCCAATTTCTTGGCTGTCACCTGGCTCCTTTTCAAGCTGAGCTTCATGGCTGGACGTCCGTGGGACACTTCGGTCTGGGCTACTTGAGTCTTGTTGGTTGGGGGAATTCGACTCAAGTCCTGACACCGCGTCATGCCCTGATTGCTCTTGTTTGCCATGCTCGGGCTCCAAAGAAAGGCTGCGCTGTTCGTTCGCATGGGGGTCTTGCTGGACTTTAGCTGACCGGGAATCACCCGCGTCTTTTCCAGACAGCGATGCCTCATCTATACTGGGCTTGTTATCCTCAGATTCTGGATTTTGAGCTTGATCGAGATCCCTTGACTGAAAGGCTGGTTCCGTTGAAATATTCTCGTTCTCTGAGTGCTCTACAGGTCCTCGCTCTTGCATCCGTTCATCGTGTGATGAGTCCACATCTGGACTATCTTGGGAAAACGGTTTCTCGTGTTGACCATCGCCGTTGGGGGGCTTGTCCGAATCTTGCGACTGGCTTACTTCGGGCTGCTCAAAGCTGCTTTGCAATTGCTGATCTGGGCTCGCTGTAGGCTCGTGGTGAGATCCCTCGCTGTCATGACTGCCCATGTCCCTGCTTTGCAATTGGCCGCTTTCGTGCTCACTCTCCACAGGTGACCATTCCTTCTGTTCAGCACGATCATCTGGTCCGGACACAGACGATGGCCTTTCATCAGCCTGAACCTCGCTCGTGTGTCCTGAAATGTCTCGGTCCGCTGTGGAGCTAGCCAGTTGGGCTGGTTCAGGTTCTACGATACCGCGGCTGGAATCTTCGTCTTGCTGTTGGCGGGGCTCTTCGTTTCCACTTGATGAGTTCTGCTCTGGCATGGAAGACGTGTCCCCTCCGAGCTGTGGTTCTTGGCCGGACTCAGCCTTCGCCATTTTGACATACTCCTCAGCAGCCCCGCCTTTGGCCACGCCCTGGAACAAGTCGTCCCTCTCGGAGCTTTGTGGTCCTCCATTCTCTGCTGGGCTGTCCGAGGTCGTTGGCTCGTCGGCTGTGGGCTGAGAGCGGCCCTGGTCTGGCTCTTCCTCATAACCCGGCTTGTCGGTGGGATGGACGTCGCTTGTGGCCAGTTTCTCGGGCGAAATAGGAGCCTCTCGGGTTTCAAGATCTTGTTGGTGCTCGCTATTCGCTGGTAGATCCGTGCTCTGTCCAGCATTACCTGAACTGCTGCGTACGTCCTTGGCCCCTGCTCCAAGAGGTTGGTCCTGGCTTCGAGACGGTGTGTCTATCGAGGCATCCCTTTCGCCACTTTGAGAACGCACTTGTGCGTCGCCACTGTCGAGTTCTCGTCCTTTGATATCGGAGCTATCAGTCGCGTGTTCGACCTGGGCGGGGTTCTCAAGAACAGAGTCTCCCACGTCATCACGAGCACCGTCTGTGTTCGTTTCTTCCGGCTGCTCGCTCTTCCCACTAGGTGGCGCTGCTGGTTCTGCGACTCGATTCGAGCTTTCTTGATCCTCGCCCTTGATCTGTTCCGGGACAGGAGTGTGGTCTTCAGCTGGGGCTTCAGAGATTTCTCTGCTGGCGCCGCTCACATGTTGGCTTTCTGACGCGGTACCTTGATCTTTAACTTGACTTTGATCTTCGTGGCTAATTGGCTTTTCGCTGGGGCTCTCTTGTAGGTCCCCAGATTCTGCGACCTGGCCTTGCGGTTGACCTTGGGAGGGCGACTTCTCTTCAGTCACTGGCTGTTCGGGGCTACTAGACTCTTTTTGTGGTTGAACTGGCTTAGTTTCGTCCTGTGCGGAGCTCTCCTCTCTGCGTTCTTCCGGCTCGTTGTTCCCGGAAGTAGACGTGTCAAGTTCCCGGGCCTGGGGCTGCGATTGAGCTTCATCAGGTGCTCTGCTCTCTTGTGGCCGACTTGGGTCCGTCTGACCCGCGGCTCCGCCTTGTGAGGCCCTAGTACCGCGCCTAGCTCTCCGTGATGGTGGAGGCGGTAGGGGTGCCTTCATTTGTTCCTCGATCATGCGGTTGATTTCCTGGAGTTGAAAGCGTCAGCCACAACCTCTTCCGCCCGAGGGGCCAGATACAAAACTTACTCTTCGTTTGTCTTCCAGGTCCTTCAGTTTGTTGTGGCCCTCGTCCAGCATTCGTCTCGCCTCTTCCTCGATACGATCCATCTTTTCATCGGTCTCCTGCTCCACGCCATCCTTCGCACTCTCAAGCTTCTGTTCTCTCTCGGCATCCTGGTCATGATCCCTTGTGGCCTTTTCTTCATCTTCCCTCCTGCGACGAGCTGCTATCTCTTCGTCTTCCTTCCGGCGCTTCTCGGCGATCTCATCTTGCTCAGCTTGCCGGCTCTGGCTCAGCTCGGCAGACTCGCTTTCAAATGCGGTTTGCAGTTTACGGAATACCTCGTCCCGCTGTGATTCGAGGGCGTCTAGCTTCTCATCATGCCCCTTGGTGTCGAGCGATGTTATCGTGTCGTGAATTTCCGAGAGGGTGTCGCGCATTTGCTGCACGAGTGCCGTGACGTCGAGCATGGTGAGATTCGGTGTGATGCTTGGAGCACCGTGTCAAGCGCACGTTGGCAAGCTGGGACAGACCAACAACGAAGCTAGTTGAGGTGGGACCTTGCAGTACAGGCGAGACGTGAGGATAATACAGCTTCCAGAAGGAATAGGTGGACGTTCGACTGATATTTGAAACAAGTTTTGGGCAGAGAGATCATATATGGCGCAAGCCGGAGTTCAAGCTTTTGAGCGATGGCCGCCGGGCGACTGGAGATGGGCAAAGCACTCGCTTTCCAATCAATACGTGACTGGAGCCGAGAAGAAAACAAAATAACTACTGAGATCAGAGAAAGAAACCCGAGGCGAAGGGGAGAAACCACCGTGGTAGGTCCAGCGCCGAATCAAGCCTCGCAACCGAGGCGTTTCTCACGTCATGACAACTCGGATGGGCATGGAATGCATGGCCTTGGCCGCTTGGATAGAGCCGAGCGCGCAGGCCTCCCATGGCACACAATCCGTTGTTGATCCATAATAGCACTGGGCATCGGGGCATGAAGATGGAAGCGCCAGGTCGCCCAGCATCTGGGCCGTGGCTCGCACTCACTGAGCTTGGAAGGTGGGAAGCTTCATGCGGCGGCATTGCTCAACGGGGGGCACGGGGTCCAGGGATGAGCTCCTAAGACGTCGATCAAGAGAGGGGCCACTCCTGATTGGAGGGGTGGGGAGGATGTAGCATGAAATTGGAACGACATATAGCCGTGGTCATTGGTGAGAGCTTGGAAGCTTCATCGACTGCATTGCAAGGGAGATGCAATGCGAGGCTGGCGTGGTTCTTCGCGCGGGTGGCCATGACGCTTGTCAATTTGGTCGGCGCCGCCGGTCCACGTGAGACGAGGCCCTTGGGTTGGATTTGTGTCCTTGGTCCGCCAACGGCTTGAGAGGAGCGCGCTTTGCCAGAGTTGGGCTCTTCTTCCTGTTCCTCGTCCTGGACTGTGTAGACGAATACTCGGAACAAACACACTGTCGGACAGACTGGGCACCCTTGGCTCTGCTTTGCTGTTGTGTGCAGTAAAGTACTATGCAGGAGGGCCATGACGGAGGAGTGGATCGCCCAGGCCCGGGGCAGCCCTGCATCGGGATCCGGAGTATCGGTACAACGGCCAATGGCTGACGAACAGCGCACACATCATGACTTGACGAGAGTGCTCGTAGGTATACTGCCTTGGTTTTCGAAGTGTGTTCATCGGCCTCACGGCAGAATGAGGCGTCGACGCAACATAGATCAGGCTTCCGACATCCCATGCAATGTCTGAATGCTTGGTTGTTGTCTTCCGTGCACTTGTGAGGTGGTCTGCCGTAGCTCTGTGGTCTCTGGTTCCCTCTCGTTCTCTCTGCCGTGTCTGCCGGAAAGCAACGTCAATACATGACTGCTGGGTCGCTTCCTCTCCTGCTGAGCACGGGACGAGGCGCCGCAAGACCGGTGCATGAAGTGATGCGAGTTTGCGAGGTGTTGCAGGAACGGAAATCTGACGGTGCGTTTCAGAATTTAGGTGGGGATTGCGTGTCCTCAGACCCACTATCAGCATGCCGTGTGTCCCGGGCGGGATATTGTTAGAGGATATTGTTAGAGCACAGACATGACTGGCCGGCTTGTGTGGGATGTGGGGGAAGAGGTGGTATGCCAGCCTCACTCGCCCTCGATGGTTGAGTAGATGGTCCCACTAGATCGTAAACCACATCGCGATGGCTGGGCCAGCCTTGACAGCTCAGGCTCAGAAGCACCACGATGAGGGTATGTGAGGACCCAAAAGAAGCAGTCCTCCCGAGACGAGGCGGTTGGGCCTCACCGTCATATTTGTCGTCCGCACGTGAGTAGGTGACTCCAGACTAGGCTAGGCTGAGGTTAGGCAGAGAGGCGGGCGACGGGCACGCAATGAGGGCCACTGTACTGTTGTTGACTTTTACAATTTGTCATGACTTCATGGAATCTGAATCTTATCTATGCTCATTAAAATGCAATGCCGGGTGTGACAAGGTCAACTCAACTGGCCGCCACGTCGGGAATAGAACAACAGTACAAGTCCACCGTCGGTTAGATGATTCGTAGAGGCAGCCTCACAGAGGCTCGCAGAGGGAGCCGGCGAGACAACCCCGGTTTATCCTCCTCCCCAACGGTGTCGACGCTCGTGAATTAACACCAATTAAATCCTCCTCGTCGCAGAGCCCTTGTTGGCAATGGCTGACCTCCTCCTGTACGACTCGCGGTACTGCACCCGCTCGAAGAATCCAAACCCGATGACCGCCGCTCCTACCACAGTCCACGTCCCACAGATGATCAGGCCGATGGGGAAGATGAGCAGGTTGACACCAGGCAGCACGAAAGCTATCGTCCCGTTGGTAAGTCCTGCGGTGACATCGTCCACCGCAGCCTGGGCCTTGGATGCATCCGACAGCACGACCATGTCGGAGAAGACACCAGTCAGGAAGGTCGCCTCGTTCGAAGAGACCGTGGTATTGACGGTCTGTCCGGCCGCGTTGACGGCGGAGAGTGTCACGGTCGGCATGATGAGCGCTTCTAGGGCGGCCCTGCAAGATTGTTAGCCAGCAAGCCCGAGGGGTGGTTCGACACAATGTCACAAGGGCGTCGACGAATTCGACGAGGTATTCCCCGCATCAGAGGTTGGAGGGTCAGGGTTAAGTGGTGGCTTACATGTTCATCTCAAGCTGCATCTTGTCCGGATCAACCTGCCCTACAAAAAGATAGGTCTGCAGTAGCTGGGGGTTGGAGTTGGCCTGCCGTGGCTGGACTTTCTGCGCTGCGGTGGAGGCCGTGACCGGGCTGACGCTGGCCCCATTATACGACAAGCTGACTTGGACCTGGTCCGCTGGTATACCGGCGAACTCCTCCCTCGACGCGCTGATCTGGTAGAGCCTCAGGTCCGCCTCGAAGGCACCGGTCTTGGTGTTCAGGACCGGCAGGTTGTAGCACGTGCAAGTCCCCGATGGATTGGTCGACTGGGGCAGCTTGGAGAGTGCGTCTGTACAGGCGCTGTTGACCTGGGCTTCCCACTCGGCCATGTTGACGGTGCCGTTCTGGTTCAGTGAGACGGTAGATGATGACTGCCTGCTAACGACGACGTGATCGCTGACATGTTCCTCCATCCTTTGCTCGATTGAACTTGGGGATCGTCCGGTGAGAGCCCCTTCTGCCACCAAGTCCGCGACTCCGCCAGCCTGCGCTCCGATGGCGAGCAAAGCCGTTACTCCCGCTTGCCACATCATCCTGACTCTGGATCCTGCTTCTGCCTCGTAGGATTCCAAGCTCTTCCACAGTCTTCTTTCCCTCCACAACAGAATTAGGCCGATCGAATTCGAGGCGTCGGCGTGTGTGGTGTGATGGTCCGTCCGGCGGTTGAGCGTTGCTCAAAGGTGTATGTATAGAGAAAAGGATCGTGATATGGACCTGCCGTTTTATTGACCGACGACTCCCAGGCCTAGAGATGGCAGGAGGGTTCTGTACTCAGTACTGAAAGGGTGCGGGAGAACGTCGTAGATCACTGGCTCAGAGAAACGAAATACAAACAATGCGGGCGATGACGGGAAGGACAGGTTTTAGGTGACCAAGGCCTCAGAAACAAGGTCGAACTACAACGGGCTGGGACAGCGAGAAGTATGTTAGGAAGAGAAGATGAGATGATTCCGGGGGGGAAGATTTGCACGGGATCCTAAAACACGTGCGACAATCCGATAGATGGTGAGAGGAGACCGGGGGGTGTAGACGAATGCGCAGCAGCGTTATGCAACAGGCATCGTCACGACGCAGGCGAGATGTCTCTGGAGGGAACGATGTGACCTGACGAGTGGGGTCGTCCGATTGACAGTTCGCGGCAAAGTCTGTGTGTCGCAAGGGGAGGGAGACAGGGGGGAGGAGGAGGCTATGGCGTCTGGGCGCCGTGGTACTGGGTAAGGGGGGACCGTGGCAGGTTTGAGGATGGCAAGATAATCATCAGGGTGGCCCTGATGTGATACTCATAATGCGAGATGTGCTCGGGCGGGCACAGAGAATGCCCCGCAGGATTGTTGGGCGAGGACAGAGAGTGTGTATGTATGTATGGACACATACATACAAAGTGAGGTGGGAGGTGTCAATGGGACAGACCGTGTCGACCTGATAACTTGCTTGCCATCACATCATCACGAGGCCGGGCCGTGCAGACGGGCACGGGTGGGCAGATGAGCAGACGAGGGGGTGGTGCTGCAGCGGCAGAGTCGACCAGGCAGGGGCGAGCTTAATGGCGATAAACTACAAGCCAGGCACGTCGACGTCCCGAAGAGGGTTGGCCGGGCTGGGGTAGGGCGCGTGGCATTGTCACAACTTGTCGGATCGCCGGGACCTGGAACACTTGGGGCGTCGAGGAGGTCGGAGAGTTGAGACCAGACGCCGCGGTTGGCCTGGGTCAACGACTGGTTCGCAAGGTTTCCAGCTGCGGAGGTTTGAGGCTCATCCAGGGGTCCGAGGCAGATGCGAGGCACCGGAAAATGCTCCTGATTGGCCTGGCTGGCCTCGCTTGTGCCCAAAGGTGGGGCACGGAGCCGGACGCCCCTGCTAGTGTGGTCGGTGTCCAAGGCACGCAACTGACTGCCCCCATTGAAGTCTTTCTCCCACACGAAAGTCTGCTCGCCTGCACCAAAGACTAAAAAAGGTTCCAATGTTGAGCCTCAACGACTCGGTCCGAGTCTATACACAGTATCCACATCAGGGCGAATCGCCTCCATTGGTCACGCTGCAGCAGCATTATGCTGCGACTACCAGCTTTTACATGCGAACCTTGAACTGACACATGCTACCAAACCCTGATAGGTCAAGGGGGTGGGCGATTGATCATGTCGTGGTACCTAGCCACGGCGCGAAGCCTCCCAGGTTTAACGCCAAATCACCACATGCACAGGTCTCTCTTCGGACAGCCGAAGTACACGACAAACCTAAAAGGTGTCACTTTGCAGTGGCATATTGCATTATACCTTGTGTCCGCATGCCCAGAGATCTGCGGATTGAAGGGTTGACAGCGTCGATCCGATCGCCTCCTGCACCGCGGACCCCAACCTTTGCTCGCCCATCATATCATTCTGCCGGATGACTAGCCATGGCTTTACTTACCATCGCACCACAACATGGGAAGCATCGCGGGAACCAGAGGTGCGGCTTATTGCCCTTGAGTCTTGGTGGGCTGGCGGACTGGCGGACTGGCTCGAGCCCACTTACGTCGATCAATTGCCAGCTTCGTCGGCCGTCGGAGGTCCTGAACCTTCGCCGCCAGCCGGCGATCGACAAACCATATTGAGCGTTGCTCCACGAGCTTATTTACATGTCAGTCTCATGTCCGCTCCCGCACAAAGGTTTTCGCCCACACAGCCCATCTCTCCTGCCCACCTGCTTGTCTACATGCTTGGCGCGAGGCCTGCGTTGTCAAGGTGATCCCTTTTCTCGTTTGCATTTCGTGCTTGACCCCAATACTGCTCTTACTTGGCGCCCCCTTCGCGCCGAATTCACCCCTGCACGCCCGGGCGGTCACCCAATGACGGTCAGGTGAGATCTTGCTCGCATTGCATCGCCTGGCATCAGACCTGCGGCTATGGAGTCTCATCTCTGCCCATGTGCGCGGCTCGCACCCTTTCAAAGTCAGTCTGTTGTGTCAGTTTCCAATTTACAGCTGCATCCTCGGGTGGAGTTGTCGGGCCACCGAACACGGTCCAGCCGCAAGGCGGTCGCCTGCCCACACGGCCCCAGATGAGCCCATCCGGCTCTCCGGCGGATGACATGGCGGCCCATCCTCGTACATCTTTGACGTTGCCTGATCACCGCTTCAACCACTGCCAAGGCCTACCCAAGGAAACAGACCCGAAAACCGGGCTCTGACAGGGGTCATCGCGCCCGTGTCTTGGCGCTGCTGGCCTGTGTGGCTACTTCTTGTTCCTTAAGCACCCAGACGTGCATCTTCTTTGGTCTAGGAAGCGAATGCTCAAATGCAGGCCTCCAACGAAAGCATCCTCGCTTGCAACTACAGCTGCTCAGAACGGGCAATGATTAGTCGAGTGTCACGCGCACCTCAGAGCACAGCCCGCACGCATGAACTGGAGCCTGTACGACTTCAGCCGGGCAGGCTGGCTCTGAGGTTCTCACTTGAGCAGCTTTTTCGAGCCACCTTTCCAATCGTCTTGGTGATGTTGTCCATTGCACCTACTTCATACATTTTCTCCTTGTCTCGTCCCGGTCAGATGTCTCCGAATCACTACCAGTGATCGTAAATAAGTATTATGGCACCTGCAAGCACCCTCAATGTTCTGTCATTATATCGTTGGCACACAATCAGGTTGGCTCAATGCATGTCGGTGCTCTTCCCCTGGATGCAATGCCACTTCGATATCGGCCAGATATCCCAAAGAAGCATCGGCGAACGTCGTCAAATTCTCCGTCATCTCGGCCATTGTCCTTCACGTCGCTGCGGCTTGGACTACTGCGAGTCAGAAACCTGGGAGGTGATCCTCCACACAGCCCGCTTTCATTCCAAGGTCAACCGACGATGGGAGAACTCCGGCTTTCATTATTTTCCGTGAACCACCCATGTGGTCACCGAGGGAACTCCCCCGGTGTGTGTGGCTCAAGAGATGTCCAAGGCGCAGTCGTAGTCAAGATCGATTTATCGCTGACCGCCGGACCGTTGTTGAGGGTAGACAAGCACAATTGCAGACGGAGATCATCGGAACTCAGATAATTCGAGAGCCACTTGCCATGCAGCGTGGGGCCGTGCGCTTTGTGCCAATGCCATGGTATGAGCAAAGTTACAGGGACTGAAGTCGGTCGACCGCTGGGCTGTCGTGGGAAGTCCTCCACTCTACGCACTGGAGCTCTCGCGTACGCCATCACTGATTGCCCAATTCCCACAACAGCTTCCAATAATTTGCCCGATATTGTGCGCACATGTCCCATAACGGAGATGCGCACAGCCGGATCCGGAGGGGACCGCTATCTTGACAGCGGCGGCGGAGCCGGCGATGGCCAATTGCAGCGGCCCCTGCCTCCCCACGCCCTTCCCTGTGCTGGTCCCCTACTTTCCTTGTCGCCGGAACACGCACTTTACGACTCGGGTGTTCCTTGACAAGTGGGCTTAGTGCATTATTAACGTGGTAGTCGCGATGGGGCAAGGACTCGCCGTGAGGGTAGGAAGTTGGCCTCACACTCGGCTGCGGCCTGCATATATTTGGCATGTTTGGTTTATCATCGCGGGGGATCATCCTCTTTGTCCAATTCAGCCGCTTCTTGAGTTGTCCGTCTTTCTTGATTCTTGGACAGGCTGTAATAACTCGATTTTGCCTTCAGAAAGCATTGTTCTGGGCTTTTGGTTCCATCTGCACCATTATATTATTCATAATGTCTATTCGATCTATTTTCGTCAGCCTTGTCCTCGCGGCAGCCCCTGTCCTTGGAGCTCCTGCCCTATCACAAGCCCCAACGCCGCTCGAAGCCAGGTCTGTTATCTCTCATGATGCAGTCATTGGGTTCACCGAGGCCGTTCCCGACACCGTTACAGGCACCCTGATGCTGAAGTACAAGCCCAAGCTCAAAGTGACCAACGGCTGTGTGCCATTTCCTGCCGTTGACGCTGAGGGAAACACCAGGTTCGACTCTCTTCCCGATCTACGGAGATGACTGTCCGCCATATTCGGTACACTAACACGGTCTCTCAAAGCGGGGGACTCAAGCCTACCGGGTCCTCAAATGGTCACTGCTCTTCGTCAACGGGTCAAGTCTACGCCCGTGCTGCTACCCACGGGGATTACTTTGCTATCATGTACTCTTGGTAAGGCTCTAGGCCAGATCGACACACTTTGCCCTCTGCGCTATACTAACGATGACTCGTGAAAGGTACATGCCTAAGGACTCGCCGAGCAGTGGGCTTGGCCACCGCCACGACTGGGAAGAGGCCATCGCCTGGCTCACGGGAGAGACGGCTGACGCCACCCTAGTAGCATTCTCTGTCTCCGCCCACGGCGGGATCTCCTCGACAAGGTCTCCTAGCCTCTCTGGAGACTCACCACTGGCCGAGTATGTCTCCCAATGGCCACTCAACCATCAGCTACTCCAGACTTCCACCGTCGGCGGAACGCAGCCGTTGGTTGCGTGGGAAAGCTTGACGGATGCAGCCCGTGATGCGCTGCAGACTACCAACTTCGGCAAGGCCATGGTCCCTTTCAAGGACTCTGTCTTCATCGGTAACTTGGAGAAGGGTTATGCTACTCTCTGAGCGGGCATGGAATGCTTTTTACGACGAGATTTCTTATTCGTGGTTAAATAGGCTCAGCCTACATGGCAACGGGCGTGAGCGCGTCGATTTTTTTCGTCTGTACTCCAATGGACATCAGGGGACAGGAACAAAGTTATATTAAATTCGTTATATATATTTACGACATATACCCGGTCTCTTGTGGGAAGACCCGTTTACTTTCTTAGATCAGAATGAGCTGCCTATCCCGATAACCACCATGCCTAGCCACGCCGATGATCATTGTGTATGATGCGTCTTCATAGGTATTGTCCTTGCAGTCTCGCCTCTACCTCTTCGAAAACCGAGGGCGTTGGACTTCCCTCCACTTTGCCGAGAGGCTGTCCTGGAGAGCCCCCCGCGCTCGTTCAACTGCTCGCTAGGAAGCATAATCGCACGATCGAGGGAATATGGTAGTCCTCGATGGCGGCCGCGGAGCATCATCAAGCAAATGATGACTTTTGAGAACGTGGTGAATTTTCCTACAATGTGTCAATCACATGCCACGAAGCCCAAAGTGACGCATGGCCTTTCAAACACAACAGGCGGAAACCATAAGAAGAGAAGAGACTGGTACTTGCCACAAAGCGAGGTCATCACCGAAGGATGGCCGAGGGAAAGACCGACGCAGCCGCTGTGGGTTTTTCAGTACCGGTACTCGTTTTCTGTCCAGTCCAGGGTTGAATGCGCCACTCACTATGCGGACATGACTTCGAACAAAATTGGGAACACCTGGAAAGCCTGTGTTCGTCATGAAGCGTCAGTGAATCATACAGGCTGACGTCAGGATTTATAGGGAGCATTACCGTCTGGTTGGGCTCCATTATCTTGTCCGCCTCGGCAATACAGATGCAAAATACGCCCAAGAAAATGTACCACAAGTCGAAACTCAATTGGTTGCGGACATGTGCCAGTATGTACGATGTAGCACCTTGGTTTTCGTCGGGCTCCTCTTCCTCGGGCAGGTATATTCCCAGGCTCTTCTCCTCGTAAGTGTTTGAAGCGCGGATGCTGATCGCGATAGGTAGCACGGAAATGTACATCATTACCAACAGACTGAACTGTACAGCTGGATTGACCTGTGAGAGGGTATAAGTCGCCGTGCCAGTGTGGCGCGCCGAAGCAGCCTGGAATAGGGATGACAAGATCCTGGGCCCAAGCGCCAGATCATTCACGGCGGGGTTGTTTAGGTCCAGGGCGATGATGAGTACGACGTCTGCGACGTTGAGGAAGACGACTATACCGAACAGGATCCACGTCGCTCGACTTGGGAAGAGAAGTGTATAGCATCTTCGCGGGTGGTCGAGCAAAAATCTGAGGGTTTCTTTTAAGGACGACTGCGCTGGGGCGAGCTTGAACATGGTCCAGACAATAAGCCGAAGGAAAATCGGATAGCACGTGTTGCCTGCAAAGGCGAGAAAAGTCATAATGAGCATAGGCCAGGTCGCATCGCGGAAAGTAATCATCGAATCCGGAGTGAGGGTAAAGCCAAGGTTGTTGGCCATCGTCTGGGCAGAGTAGATGCCCCTTGGAAAGTCAGCATCAGCAAGCTCAAAAGTAATGGCAAGAGTAAGTTCGGGTACTCACCACCATGAGTAGTCAATACCATTCACGTCGAGCCAGTCTCTATACTTTTGAGGAGCGCGGTGTATCCATGGGACTAAGCTGATTACCCCGAGGATGTTGAGGAAGACATTGTACGCTCATCTGGTATTAGCATGGGAATAGTCCCACCGTTGTGCGGGGCGGATAGAAGCAATGTAGCTTACAGACAACAATCTTCAGCAGTACCTTGAGAGCCCGGTACTCAATACCGCCGAGCCTTTCCCTGTCGGATGAAGTCATATTCAGGAATTGCGAGTTGCGTCCGATTGTGACCTGCTTCGATAACATTGGTAGCCCGTTGGTGGGTCGAGGGGTTGCGCTGGGTTGGCGCGTAACTCCCGCGCGCGTCTTGCCTAGTACAAAGACCGTGCCAACGGTCGTTGCAACCCTCTCGATAGAGATGGCCTTGGACAGGGGCAAGCCTCCTGGGCCATCTCCTCCCCAGGTACGTCGCCTCACAATGCCCGTCTTGGGTTCGTTGGTTCTTGGGTCCACAACAATGGCATCTTCGATATCTAGAGACAGGGTTATGTCAGAGAGGAGACCATGGCGACGGTGTCTAGTAGTAGCTCTGATGAGAGCGGATCTCACTTACCATCTGCTTCGTCGCCAATGTCGCGCTCGACAATAGGATGCCCTGTCAAACCATCGTGAGTCTGATGCAAAGCGAGGCATTGGTCTATGGCTTTGAAAAGCATGATCGGTATCAAGTAGACATACCATTGTCGCGATCCCTTGGGCCCGGAATATAAAGCGGCTTTGAGTCAGGCGGCCGCACATCAGGGGCAAATGTGATGCGTCTCGGGCTGTCGGTTTTGACAAGATGCAATGCTTTGTCTACCTCTGTGATGGACGGTGGCGATTTCCTGGCAGGCTCAGTGGCCGTCGGGCGCAAATCAAGGTCGGACTCAGAGTCGCCACGGGGGCTTGGTCCATCAGCCTCGTGGCCGTCTGCTTTTAGAAGTATCGGTGCTGTACCGCCAGTCAGGGTGAGCTTTTGGTGATATCTACAAACGCACGAGAGACAAGCCAGACGCACCGAGTTTCTTGAGCTTTTTCCTGAACCAGTGCAGTCTCACGACTACTACTGCGATATTGATGAAAGAAACGTTCGTGATCATAGCAATCAGATAAGTATAGACTTGTTGATATGTCGCCAATTCTTTCAGATCAACACTTTGTGGACGCGCAACTTATTAGCAGCCATTAGATAAAGGTCCGGGCGAAGGGAACGTACGTATTCAGGCCTGATTCTGTTGAGGCGCTCACACCGAAAAAGTAAGCGTCAATGGCTGAGATATTGCCGTGTGGGAGCAATATGAGAAGGCCAGAGAGACCTGTCAGGATGATGTACAAGTCTGTTGACGCAGGTTTCACGTCGTCAGAAACGATATTCGATACGCAACAGGGCGTCACACTCACAGTGTAGAGTGATGAAGTTTGCTTTCGGCAACCACCGTGTTCTCCACGTCTCCGGCCATTGTGGCCTCCAGGTCAGCTTCCCTCTCGACTGGCCCTTAAGCTCCATGGCCGAACGTGCCTTGGCTCGAGCCCCTCCTACTGGTAGTGAATCCGATCGGTAGGATTGGGTCTACACCGGGACGACTCTCATCGACCCGAGATCTTATGATGCGACAACTCCAGAGCTGGCCGACCGGTCGAGGGCGCTGTCATGACGGGAAGGGCAGATTCGAGGCGTAAGCTCAAAAGAACATGCCGGAAGAGGCATTTGCATGTGCGGCTCTAGCAGCACATGAATAAGGAGAGGCAGTGCCGCGTCTCGGAGGCCACTCCGCCAAGGAGCTACGGACTGGGAAGAGACGACTTGGCAGCGCACGCCACGTAGATTGTAGACGATGAGGTCACACGAAACTCAATCATTGGTTTCGTGATGCTGTGGAAGGAGCGATCCAGTCCACTCACTTCTCTTTGCATGCTGGGGGTAAGCTTACTGCGAAAATGAGCCCGGTCGCTAATGTGACGGTTCCGATTACACTGCATAGGGCATCCTTCTCAAGTTTCAGCAAGGGAGGTTGGCTCCGTAACCTCATTCTCTCTACTCCTTCCTCGCACAGTAAATCAAAAGTCACTCAAAGCAGGAAAGTTGCAACCAAGTGTTGGAATTCAGGCGAGTGCATAAGTGATTGGTACGCCCTGATCGAAACACAGCCTTCTTAGATCCAATACATGTGCTTTGATTATGAACTTGGCAGGGGCGTAAGCGATATTAGAAGATAACGGCAATCTCTTCAATGCATTGCATGACAAGTGTTGCCTTTGCCAAGGAACATAGTTGCTTAGATAGGGACTACGCCTCTCGCTACATTTGTATCCTCTAGGATGAAGCTTTATGCCAGTTGGGAGATAGAGATTGATAGCACCATGTACTGGCACCATGACTTATACCTTACAAAAACCAACATCGGATTAGAGGTATCATATGAGAGATTGCGTTTCCCACCAAGTATGCATCGCCCAAATGCCCAGAAAAAGCTCATGAACTACCTAAACACCTGGACACTAACATGGCTGAGGAATCGTTAATTGGAATTATCATCCAAGAATGCGAATACCCCAGAAAATCATGCTGATTATTTTTTGTCGACATCAATGGAACCAGGGAATCCCAACATATGGCAGTCAAACTCTCAGACGTATCGTAGAGCTAGACAGTGGTTCTGTTTGCGTACGAATATAGCTGCTACCCGGGAATCTGAGTTGTGTGCAGATGATGGTCTTGCTGCCCTGGCCCAACTATGTTGACCGCCGAGAGGGTTGGATGGGTCTGTTGGCAATCAGTTGCTTGGAATATTCAGGGCGAGAAATTGAGTCGCGAAAATTTTGCAGCTGCTTAGGAGTTATACTAACACAGTACCATCGTCGGAAGCCCTGAAACGAAGAAGACATCGGGCTCCAGGCCCGATTTACAAGCCGACATAGAGCTCGCTGCTACAGACAAAACGTTGTACACTAATTTTATTTCAACATTTTCTCATACCATAATATCCTCCCACCACTATAGCTCAAGAAGCAAGTTCTCCTTCCTGGCCCCATCTCTTGTCCGCACAGTTTAGCGCATCCACCCATTTCCTTATCCTAATACGCCTCGCACTGAGGTCAGTCTCGCAGCCTATACCATACATAATCAAGAGACTTCTGCATGTCGTACCCACGAAACAGCTGAGCCCCATATGGTCATGCGACTCTGAGATCTCAGTGTGCAGGAAGAGGGCAATTTTGGGTCGCATGCTAAGAAGCCGTCCATTAGTCTACACTTCTAAATTATCCAGTACGCGGCAAGAATTCTGGCAATCTACGATATTGGAGCGCCTGTGGAACATTGTGAAGATTGGTGGCAGCAAAAAAGTGCGAAACGTATGGAGCTTGAAAATTTTGGATGCCTCGGGTGGCTCATGTCCCGGGCTAGCACGCTGGATATCGCACTGAATAGTAATCAAGAAACATTGTGACCTCGGGGCTCCACGCTCGGCGACACCTTGATTGTCCTAGGCTCAATAAATGCTTACAAATGCCAGTTGTGGAATCTTGGAGACTGCTTGATGTCGACAGTCTGGACGAAAACTCATTTCGCTTTCTCCATGTAGTGCATATTGACTAATCTGTCGCTCGGAAACATTACAGCAGGCTTGAGCTAGTCGCTACAGAAGTCGAAAGCTATCTCAACAGATTTGTCATCGCATCTCGTAGAATTTGAGTAAGGAACAGGCTGCAGCTTTGGTAAATGACACCATCTCCGGTCAGGTGATGTGGCAGACTCCCTGCTGGCATGCTGCGTTACGCAGAGAGAGCCGCAACATTAGACTACAGCACCCTTGAGATCAGTCAACCCACCACCACATATTCATGACCCATATGAAGAGCGGAGGTAGTCATCTTCCCGTGTCCGAGTCAAAGCACTGGCCGTGAGATGTGCTCCATTCCCGATCAATATGGATGACGGATCAAGCCCAACTGCGCCCACATCCTGTTGACGCATATAACATAGGACCAACCAACAGTCCGTGAGTCAATCCACGAAATCTTCAACCTAAAAGCATCCCTTTTCTGTGACAACAAGCATATATCTCCCAAAATGAGCTCTCCTACAACATACCTCATCACTGGTGCTAACCGCGGTATCGGTCGTGGCTTCGTCCAGAAGCTCCTCCAGAAGCCTTCAACCACTGTCATTGCTGCTGTCCGCGACCCCTCGCACACATCTTCCAAGTCCCTCGCCGATCTGCACAAGGGAACCGACACCCGGCTTATCATCGTCAAGTTGGATTCTACGGTGGAGACAGACGCCGCTGCCGCCGCGGCTGGAATCCGCGAGCTTGGCGTCACCTCTTTGGACGTTGTGATTGCCAACGCCGGCATTGCCCAGGGTGGGACTAGCGTACGCAACACTTCCGTAGCCAACGCGCGGACGCATTTCGATGTCAATGCCATCGGTCCCTTGACCCTTTTCCAGGCCACCGCCGACCTGCTTCAGGCCAGCAAGACCGGCAGCCCCAAGTTCGTTGCTGTGTCGACCGTCATTGGGTCTATTGGCTCCCAGGAGATTTTCGCCAACTTCCCCAAAGTTTCCAGCCCCTACGGGGCGTCCAAGGCGGCCCTGAACTGGCTTGTCCGTCTTCTTTCCTTCGAGGAGCCCTGGCTGACCAGCTGGGTCTTCCACCCCGGACTGGTAGAAACGGACTTGACTGCTGGCGGTAGTATGGACTTAAAGGCATTAGGCGCCATCTCCGTGGAGACCAGCGTGAAGGATATGCTCAAGGCTCTGGAGGGCATCGAGCCGAAGGAGCTCAGTGGGACTTTCCGGAACCACGATGGCACCATCATTCCCTGGTGAAGTACCGGGTTAATCAATTTTTGTCATATCAAGTCGGGTCAGCGGAAGCTAAAGTTTGACTTTGATGTGTTTGATAAATCAACAAGACTCAATTTTTCGATCAAATACCTTGCAAGAGCAGTCCACCCAGGGGGACATACAGCGGAGAGAAACAATTTCCATTCTGTAAAACTATTACAAAACGCAGAATCTTACTCCTCCAATGCAAGGATGATCAAATTCCCTCTTTGAAACCCAGATAGCAGTTGAGCTGCAACGTTCAATAGTCTTCTACAGCGACACCGGGCCAAAACAGAAGAAATCGTATATTCGCACCTGCAAAAACAGATGGTACACCGGTACATCACTTATATAATAGCTGTCACCAGTCGGAGAGCATCATGAGCCCTAACCAAACGCTTAAGTAGTAGGTACAGGTATAAGTTGTGGGTGTAGGTAGTGGGTACAAGTAATGGGTGTAGATAGGTAGTGGGTGTAGGTAGTAGGTGTTAGGTATCAATATGTGTTGTGGTCTGGGTGCTGGTGAGTGTACTTCGGTATTGTGGGTGTGAGTGTTCTGGGAACGGGTGTGGGTGTTGGGCGTTGTCAGGTGAATTTTGTTCTAATTACCCGGGATTGGGCGCTTGCAATGTTTCGGGGTACCATCCGTTTTTGTAGGCGTGCATGGTCCGATTTCAAAAAGAAAACACTACGTCGCCTAGAATTCCTCAAATACGCTTCGTTCTCACTGTACAGCCACGAACGGGTATTCGTCTTGGGGCTGAAAGCTATGCTACGTTTCTCAAGTGTTATTCGATACCCGATCCACCAGCACAGTCCGGTGACTTGGTTCATATAGTTAAGCAAGCCCTACAATCGCCATGGGTATCAAGTACACAATTCATTAAGGTGGTCCTTGCCGCGCTGGTTGTTTGCTCCTCACACCGGTGTCGAACGTCTCGATTCGAGGTCTCAGATAAGTTCGTTTCATGATTGTTCAAAGGCATGGACTGATCTAGACCGCTCGAGCTGCCGAGTGAGGTTCTTATACTAGTAGCCTCAGGAGTCACACCACGGGTGGCCCAGCTGGGTGTTTCTGCAATGTTTTGCGTTAGATTAGCTGCTTATAAGTGTCGCCAATGACAAGTACTGATCTTTCCGAGGTCGCTGCCAGATTCGAACGTGTCCATGGCTTGTGCATCGCTCATTTGCAATGTGACCGCCTATGCGACTCCATTTCCTGCATCATAGATCGCAGCTTGCTTCTGCCGACCAGACCACTTGAGCCAATTGATGCGGTGCGGATTTCTGAGACATCAAGGCGGTTGCTGGAAATCAAATCGATGAAAGCTTCGAGAATTGGAAGGGCGTGACCAACACATTAATTGACACTCATATGAAACAAGATATATAGTCTATATTTTCGGCGGTCTTGCAACGACAGCCCACCAGCTACCTCGGCCAACACCGAGACAAAGAAACTTCTTTCGTAGTATAGTGGTTAGTATGCAAGCTTGTCATCGCCCATGCAGGAAGCAGCAACGCTTGAGACCCGGGTTCAATTCCCGGCGAGAGAGAAGAGATTGCATCACATTTTTTGTGGCTTTTTTTTTCGATCCCTGGTAGTATTTCGGATCTCCGATGTGGTTCACAATGCATCCACATTGGTGGGAGGGGGAGCTAGTGGAGTCTGTCGAGACTTGACATTACGTACTGCTGAACCAGTTATGTTTAGGTGGCAGAGTAGTCTGTCTGATGCTTGTTATATCTGATTTCTTTTGATATGTACTGACTATAGGGTACATCTAATTCGAAATATGCTCCGGGTGTCCCTTCCGAAAGATCCAGTCAGGGTCAAGTCCGTATCTACTGGGATCTTGGGCGAAGTTGGACATCAATCTACGACAACGTATTTATGGAAAGTCGACAAAACCTGAAAATGCCGGTCGGGTGTTGCAGGCGTTGGGATCCAGACCCAGTCCAACGGACGTTGTCGCGAGAGGGGATACAGGGACCAGGCAGCTATCCTCAATACGTCGATGAAATTTGAGTCGGCGCTACCTTTTATGTAAGGGAGAGGTTTGTCAGAGATTGTAGGCGAGGGGTTGTAAACCTAGAGGGTGTAGGTGCCACAGCCCCAGTGAATGCAACCAGTGAATGGGGGGGGGGGGGGGGGGCCACACCTGCACACACGCACTCTCAGGACTCGGCATCTTTGACATCAGTATTGTCTGGGAAAGACCATGGCCGTGACAGCCACTCGTGACCGTGTCTCAATAGCACGATCGCATGGTATTCGACAAGTATTTGGGTGACATGCTTCAACCGGTTTTTTCGTAGTTGCTCTACTAATATCGCTAGCATACATCTCCTTCACTTCACACACCAGCGCCATGGCAGCATTTCGGAACACATGGTAAACCCCAAATACAGTCCAAATTACTGGCTTTCTTCGCACAGTTGCCGTTCTGGCTTCTCTCGCTCTTGAAATGACGGCCAGGCTGTTCATAGACAAATTGGAAAACAGCACGGCATCCATCTCGGCAGCGCGACATGCGTGCGTTGACTCACTTGTACTTGCTTGATAGGCTGGGAGGCATAACTTTCAGTGAGGACAACCATCGGTCATTTTCTCGATGTTGATGCTATATGTAGCTGAATTCATCCTCGTTGCTTTTCGCTTTCAATGTGCCCATCCTCAAATACCTACCAAAAGCCCAAACAAGAGACAGACTGTCGCGTGCAGATATACCGCCTCAAATAAACTGGCGTCATCCTAGGCTTTGGCTTTCTGCGACGAGACATCTTTCAAGTCTGTTGGTCCGGTCCAAGATAAACGGCGGCAGTGGATCATTCCCACTGGCAATCACAGCTTCGCGCCCTCATCCACCACATACCTGACCCGTTGCAGACTGTTCTTTGCCGAGAGTGTGCGTGCGTACAGGCGAGCAAAAGGCTTGTGAGGTGAGTGCTGCATCAGCAGTTTTGGGGTCTCTGCTCCTGAGCAGCATGACAACCGTCCTTGCGGCCACAAGTGGCAGTGGTGTATGCCTACTGGCATGGTGGCGTCTCCCACTTCTTCTCACAGCATTGGACCGCGGACTTGTTCGTGCCGCCAGAGGGCGTGAAAGCGTAGATGCTGCCAAGGGCCGACAGGGCTGGGCCTCCGTGGTCAAGAAGCTCAAGATCTATGTCCGCTGTGCCAAAGTATGCGTATCGGGCAACACACTCTTGGGTGTCAAGCCACTCAATAGCGCCTTTTAAGAATTCTGCTTTCTCATCATTGCTTCCCAGTGGTTGGAACTGTGTGGGTGAGAGTCGGTCAGCTGGCCCTGCCTCGGACTGTGCCCACCGCCGTCTGCAAAACTTACTTCAGTGACCCACACGGAGCGATTACCAGCGATAATGCACATGTCGGAGACAAAGGTCTTGAAGTCGTCCAAAAGAGAGGAGGGGTTGTACTGCCAACGCTTGGAGTTAGTCGTAGAAGTACCGAGAAAGGGTGGTTACATGAGCCCAGAGTCGAACAGAATACAATCTGTATATGACCAGTCCCATAATATCTGTATATGACCAATTCCATAATACTGCAGGCGGCAAACGGTGGGACAGTTCAGGTACAAAAAACTTGTCCTTGAGAGATTGAACATTGTCGCAAAAAGTTGCTTACCCAGTGGATGGGAACGAAATCGATGGTACAGTCGCTGCATAGACTCAGGAACTGGGTCATCCAGTCGCGTCCATCGTTTGAAACCCCAGGGGCTCCTAGATGAGCCTTTCCAGCAAATGGCTGCATATACTTGCGGTATGCATCCGCGGCGACCGTGGCGTTGATGTTTGACTGGCCAGAATTCTCGGGTTCGTTGAAGGCAAGGAGGTGTTCGGAGCCGGCAGCAATCCAGGAGGACGCATGGCCATTCCAGATACCTGTGAATTCCGGGTTGATGCCCCAGAGCATGGGCACGTACTCCGTAAAACTCTGGTTGTTGGTCGTGGTCGAGTACCAATTGTACATCCAGTCGACAGAGCTTCCGGGTCCACCAAACCCCTGCGGCGGATGAAGCCATTAGTTGTGAAGAGCTCAAAGAGAGGCTGTCGAGGATGGGGGATGGATCAACTGTGGAATATGTGGGCCAATTCATAAGGAAAGTCGCAGGTCAAGGGCAATATGTGCTTTCGGAGGGTAGCGTGGATTGAGGTTTCTGCTCAAGACACCATGGAGGTAGAATCGGAGTATGGAAGAGTCCCCTAAACGTAAATTACGTAAGGGAACACATTGCACTCACTGTGATGAGAACATCGTCGTTTGCACCCAGCCCGCGCTTCGGAGTACCATCAGCAATCACACTGATGATCAGCAGAGCGATAAAGCAGGTTCTGGATCCAATATTGTCAGTATATTACCCATTTGGTTTCTAAAAAACAGAAGAATAATGTTGAAAAGGTTGGCTGACGAGACTGTCAGGGTTAATCCGCCCTGGCGAACCCGTCAAGTAGCAAGAGACGGAGGAGAGAGAAGCTCGGTATGATCATGGTGACTCACAGCTTGATGACCTCCATGTCGGATGGGATAGTATTCAGTCACTTCGTGGAGGTAAGCAGTTGATGGTGATCAAGAGATGAGCTGCGGTTTTGTTGCTACTGGTGGCTTCGCGAAACAAGTGAGTGATTGAGTTTGTGATGCGAATGTGTTGCGGCAGAGGTTTACTGTTCAGTCCGTGGTTTTGGGCTCGTTCCTGATCAGTGTGATAAAAGGTCAGCTTCTGAGAGAGGGACCGAAGCGCCAACCTGTTTGCTGATATTTTGTGGTGTGAGGCTTCCTGAGGGGGGACAAACGGAGTATTACCTTTTGATAATTACCGCTGTCTAATAGGAGCTTCACAGGCTGATTGGTCTAAATGTAGTGTGGCATTTGCTTGGAGGTTTGAAAGGGTTGGTTCCCTTAGAATATCGGTGGAAACGCTTGACCAGGGAGAGAGTGGTTTACAGGTCTCTGGAGGCTGTTTGGGGCTGGCTCGGTATCACACTCTTTGTCAACTTCTCAGGATATATCAGAATCCCCTACCGAGATTACGGGCAAGACTAACGTTTGTTAAGCAAGGTTTTTGCCGGTGGAGGAACCATTGGCAATGACCTTGGCTGAACGTTCCCGATACGCCTTTTCCTAGAGGCAAAGGTAGGGTCACAAGCTTAACCGCTTACTGATCGCCAATGGTCATATTCCATTCTCAGCATCAGAGTGAAGATGACCTCAAAGTTTCAGAGGACATAGGAAATACCCTATAGCATTCAGTAGTGTTGGGAAGGACCACCAGTGGCAACGGAGAAAAGTGATCAACAAGATATTATGACTTGCACACGTCCTACGGGTATTCTTGGGAAAACAGAGGAGGCGCTCTAATTTGACCTTCGTTCATACATCTTATCCATATCTTCGCCCATAATTACTTCTGCTTTTCCTACAAATGTTGCTCACTGAGAATTCAGAGTGGGTTGTAATGAAGGCAACGATCCAATGTATCCAGCTTATCAGGGATTTCTGCTCCGGGGCATTATACTTGAAACGTCGAGCCCACAGGACCAGTCGGCTCTTGTGCCAGAGCCTTGTCAGCAGCAAATCGTGGGACGACGTGCTTTTTGAGATGAGACCTGGTGAATTATTAAACAATAACACAGGTACAGCTTTTCCTACGACCCCGAGAACCAAGACAACACACCAGTCCAGTCATAAGCATCCATGAAATCAATCTTCGACGTGAGAATTTGTCCGCAGTTTTGCGTTCTTCGCCATTCCATTCCGGTGACCCTTGGTAAAATCGTACATAGACATGTGATGAAACAAGACACAGAGGTGACTTTGGAAAAGCAGGAATGAATCATGCCAGGCCATCAACCAATTCATTCCAAATCAACCGGCCCCTCACGTCTGAGTAATGATTGATGGATTATCCCACCATGCGTCATCAAGACAAACTCCTGGAAACTTCATAAGACAACTCCCTGTCCAGTAAAGAGAAATGAGAGGATGATTGGGCCACCAGGCTAGTCCACCGGCAGCCTCATGCTGCAGTCCACCCGAGAAGAGTCTGAAGACGACGGAGCACGACCAGACGCCTTTTTCTAAAAGTTGCTGCCTCCACCATAGTTCGAGCCCCAGCCGCCATGGCGAGGTCCTCCGGAGCCATAGTAGCTGTTGCCACCAAAGCCGCCGTAGGCAGAGTACGGGCTGTTCTGATGAGCCTGGCCGGATCCTGCTCCCATGCCGTAGCCTGTCGCTGCAGACTGGGCGCCGTGCAGGCCACCGTGGCCTTGTAGGTGACTGGGATAGCCACCGTATCCCATTCCCGGCTGGGCAGACTGTGGAGGGGGTAGACCGGCCTGAGATGGGCCGGTGTTGGTCGCAGAGCCGGGCCTGGCTCCGACGAGCGAAGGGCTGGGTCCACTTGCTACTTTGGCGTCGCCGTATGGCTCTAGTTTCTCAGCGCTGGACGCAGCCGGCTGTGTGACGGGCGCGTTGAAAGACTGGCCCGCTTGGGCGCCATAAGAACCCCCACGGCCAAAGGTGTCGTGGATGCCTCCAAAACCGGTGCTTCCAAGGCCGGGCTGAGCACCCGACTGGGCGGAGCCTGCGCGGCCGTAGTCGCCAAGGCCAGACCCGACACCACCGCTGTCGTTGCGGTGCAGAGAAGACTGCGGATATCCCGTTGCAGGCGACGATCCATGTTCAAACGGAGTCTGTTGCTGAGACATTCCATAGTGGTGTGGCTGACCGTACAAGCCGCCACCCTTGCCATATGGGAAACCACCCTGGCCGTAGCCACCACCGTACTGTGTCATGTAGTTGGTATAGTACTGTCCATAGTATGGTTGGTTGTAGAACTGGTTCCCATGCTGCTGCTGCTGCTGTTGTTGATGCTGACCGGCGAGGCCCTGCGGGTGGCTGGGGCCCGTAGGCTGCTGGCCTTGAGCAGTTGGGTTCGGCGTGGTGTTACCGCTGTTCGGGTCCTGAGCAACGGCGGTACCAAATCGGGACTGGTTAGCACTCTGAGGATACTGGCTGGCCAAGTCACCCTGCGAGGCGCCGTATCCGCCGAAGCCAGCCCGTGCAGCGAGACCGCTGTCCTGTGGGGCCTGGCTCGTCTGCTGCTGCTGGCCGTAAGTTTGCCCATAGTAGTTGTACGGGTTGCGATTCTGCTGATCAGCGGTGTAGTAGGAGGAATACTGGTCGGCCGAGGAGCTGTAAGCACCTCCGGGTTGCTGGTTCTGAGGCTGCGACTGCTGTTGGCTTGGGAAGCCCTCAAACTGCGACTGAGCCGCAGGTGGGTTGGCCTGGCTGTACGAGTCGAAGGGTTTTGGGGGGAAAGGGGACTGCTGCTCCTGGGCGGTTGGCTGACCGAACCGACCGTACTGTTGCTGTGCGGCTGGCTGAATTGGAGGCTGTGCCACCGGAGCTGGCGTGTAAAAGGGTGTCAGCGTTGCGCTCCCAAAAGGTCGGACCGACGCATCAGAAGGGAAGGAGTTGGGTTCACTACCTTGGACGGCAGGAGCTTGGTGGGCCGCAGGTGCGGTCGGAGGAGCTTGGGCACCTAAATGGGCATTAGTCTGGTAGGCTTGGGCATGGCTCAAGGGAGCTTGCGAGCCATCTTGCGAAGACGAGGGTGCAATACCGGCGGGACCTGTGCTTGCTGGCAGGGTGGCTGCGGGCTTTTGGGTGGGGAAAGCGTCGGGGACCGGAGCGGGAGGGGCGGGAGGCAACGAAGCCCGGGGCTGGGTGACGGGGGAGTCTGCGGGAGGTTGCGCGCGCGTCTCCGGCTCCTCGCGGTCACCGTCAATGTCGTCCTCGCTTCCGTTCAGATTAAAGGCACCAAACTGGACGGTAGCACGCTCCAACTGCTGGTTCGCTGCCTGGGGCATGCGCACAGCCTCCTCCTGGTTCAGGAACCGCCGTTGGGTCTGGCTAGGCGTACGTGGGATGGGAGCGCGCTCTGTGGCTCGGCTGGCGGTCGCGGCAAATCCACTCGAGGGTGCCTTCGGGGCCTGGTGCTGGGCGTGAGAGGCGGAGATCGGCGTTGCGTTGGCGCTGATGGTGGAGGCTCGCGGGTCCCACGAGTCGGCGGTCTCACTGGCAGCTGTCTCTGTCACAGGTGGGTGGGATTCGTCGACAACCTGCTCAAGGTTCGTCTCAGTCAACTGGTCCTGGGAGGGCGTCAAAGCAACTTCTGGCACGACTACCATAGGTTTCTTCTCTGCGGAAGCTTGCTCTTGCGCAGGCTCAGCAGAAAGCTCAGCGATCTGTTCGGAGGCGGGCTCGGGTGCCGGTGCGGGAGGCTCGTCAGGAGCGGGGAGAGGTTCGACAGCGGGCTCGGGCTCGGATTCTGTAACGGTTACAGGAGCCTCTTTGGTGGGCTGAGGCGCGGGCTTGGGGGCGGTCGACTGTCGGAGCATGCTGGCCCAAGTCTTTGCGGTCCCTTGAGGGATGACAGTCGACTGGGCGGGCTCAGGAGCGGCGGCGGGTTTAGCAGCAGGAGGGGGAGGAGCAGAAGTGGCATCAGAAGCGGCGTTGCTATCCCAAGCGCTCTCAGCGGCAACAGCAGCAGCGCCAGCAGCCCAGCCGCCATCATTGTCGTTCTTGGCCCCATCCCAGGCGTTGGAATCCTCTGTGGGGACGGACAGAGGCTGGTTCTCCTTGAGGCGTCCATTGGTCGTCGCGGTCGAAGATCTGCCACGGGCGGCACCGCGGGCGCCGCGCTCAGTAGCACGGCCACGGCCACGTGCGCCATCGGTTCGGCCACCTCGAGTGGTTCGGGCATTCGTCACGGCTGGAGAATCGGCGCCAGTGGTGGTGGTGAACGTGTTGTCCTTGGCCTTGGACTTGGCCTTCTTGTCCTTTGGCTTCGAGACTTCGCCCCACTGTGAGATGGTGCCTGGTGCGGACGGGGAGAGGTCAGTAGTGGTGCAAACAGCGGCAGCGACAGACGCAGCAGCAGAGGTATCTAAGGTGAGCATAGGAGGGAAGGTGATGGAAAAGGGCCGAGTGTAAGGGGCGGGGCGGGGCAGACGATGATCTCGGATCACTCACCATCGGCGATGCGCTCGATAGTCGAGGTCTCGTCGCCGTCGGTCTCCTTAAGAGCGTACAGGATGTCGACCTCTGACCAGTCTGGGAAGACCTCCTTGATCAGCGAGACCTTGGAGCCGAAGGTCTTATTCAGGTCGCCAATCTCGCCTTGATCCTCGAGGGTCGGTAGGGCGTTGGGTTCAAAGTCGTGCTTTGGGTCGCCGTTGGTAGCAGAGCGAGAAGCGTTTCGTCCTCCCCTGGTGGTGAAACCACCCCTTCCGCCTCGACCAGAGCCCCTGCCGCGCGAGGCGGCTGGTCTTGCTTGTACGTCAGACATTTCTGAAGATGTTTTGTGTATGTGTGGAGGATGTAACAGTGGTGGGCTGAGAGGCTGCGCAAGGCAAAGTCAGCAACGGAGAGTTGAAGGAGTTTGGCGGCAGGCTGACGAAAAGCTTTGGACAGGTGATGGATTGGATTGGCGGGATGGGCGAAGGTCAGAAGACGCCGCCGTCGTCAATGGTGTGCTTGGAAGGATAGTGTGAATGGGTGGGTGCGCAGGTGGGTGGATGGATTGAATGCTGAGACAGGGTAGAGATCGGGTTCGTCCAGACCAAGGAGGAGGAAAAAAACAAAACGCCCAGACTCCCTGTGCTACTGAGGAGTGGGCGGAGAGGCTGTTTCTGGAAGTGCGATGTGAGTATGGTGGTTCCAAAGCCTTGCTTAGCTGCGCCGTGGGGTTGGAATTGCCATTTGCAAAGGGAGAGGTGAAGGCAAGGTCAGTCCAGTCCAAGTCCCCTTCAAGCAGGTGGTGGTGCAATGCGTGCCCAAGGTCAGCGCCAGTGGGTGCAGGTCTTGGTCTGTACCGCAGCACCCAAGAAATGGCCACCAGGTACCTAGTTACCTGCCGGTCTGCCTGCCTGCCTAGCTACAACGGGTACTGCGACCAGGTACCTTAGGCAGATAGGTACGTACTAGGATACAGCCCAGCCCCGGCCCTGCATCGAGGAAGGCAACGAATTCGGACTGGCGTCAATGCAGGGGCCCAGCTTATTAGCAAGGCCATAACATTCAAGTATAGATCACAGGTGGCATAAAGTTACTGAGCTGTTTGGCTGACTTTTCAGTCCAACCCAGGTAGGTACATGTGCATATGACCTAGACAGGTAGGTACTACGGGGCTGGGGCAAAGCTGTGCTGAAATGCAGTCTCTGGACCTAGCAACAAGAGGTGGGCCGTGTATCAAACAGCTGAAGCTAAGCTGAAGCTGAGCTGGAGCGTTGCCAGAGACATTGGTTGCGAATGCACAGTTTGTATTGCAGCACAGGTGGGCACTTGGGTCACCAAAGCCAGCGGGGAGGTGAGGGTGGGAGAGGATTGAGGATTGAGGATGTTGGATTGAGGTTGGCCTGGTCGACTGCCAGGAGTCATCTGCATTGCACATCCCTCATGAGACTGCTTCAGGTACCTACAGACACTAAGGCATTCCAGCATATTATACACCTGGGACAAGCTGGCCAAAGTCTTGAGCCAGCAACGACTGCGTTCAATCTTGGGATTCAGTCGGCTGGAAAGTGACAGGCTGGTTGTGGTCAACCAGACAGGCGTGCATTTACTGCAGGCTGGTATTGCCTACAGTTACGGATACGGTTACGTCAGGCACCCACCCACACGTGATGAAGCTACAGCAAATTCAAAACGGAAAGCGAGTTGGATCAGACAGGTCGGGGTGGTCAGATCTCTCTGGGCTTTGCAGGGATGGGGCCCGTTGCTCCATCCAGCTTTTGGGGTGATGACTGCTGGCTGGCTGCTCGGGTGGCAGGGTGGGGCCGGCTGGCGACATCGAACGTGAATGTTCGTTGATTAATTGATGATCCCCTCATCCTTTCCGCTTTCCCCTCCACGCCGAACAGTCCGACACTTGCCAGCTGCGATACTCCCTTCTTCCTGTCCCATCAAACTATTGGGGTCGGGCCGTTGAATACCGTATTCGCCTCACCTTCAAGAGTCACAGCCATATGCGCCCTCGAATGGGCTCCAATATCAATATCGCTGGCTGCAGCTGAGCACCACCACACACACGAACCGACAACAGCCAATCGCCGACCGCCGACCGAGATCGTGATTACCTATCCACTACAAAATGTTTGGCACAAAGACTCTGAGCTCCCTCAAGGACTTCTTCCCACAGATCCATCAGCCTCTACCTTTGACTCGGCGCGAATCCCAGCTACTGCTGAAGACCCTGACCACCTCGTTCCGGAACAACCTCGACAGGGAGCATGGGTACTGGAACGAGAACACACCTGTCGCCTCCCTCAAGGCTGCCAAAAGCGCATCGGCGTCTCCGTTCAAACCACCCACCAACCAAGAGTCTCATCACCGACCGATCGACCGTCACGTCCGTGCCATCCTCTCAAATCCGTTGTTCAGTTATGACCGTGCCGCCCACAACACCCGGCCCCCCGCACCCGAGCGAGATCCCATGGACGTCTTCGACGAGGCTGTCGCAAAGGGTCTGATGAATCCCCAGCGCGCTGCAGGCGTGCTGAAGGCGAAGCGGCACTCCATCACACAGTCCTCCACCATCTCGGTGAACGAGACTGTGGCAAGCTCGGGGACAGCCTTGCGCGTAATTCAGTGGCTCCGCTCCCACGGCCATGAGCGCGATCTGTCTTTCGTCAGCTGCACTCCTCTGATTGCCTACTTGACGCAGTTCATGGTCGAGGAGGGTTTGGAGGAAATTGCTTGGGTCTGGCTGGAGAGGCTGATGAATGGTGAAGGGCCCGACTCGCCGTTGAACTCGCCCTCACCTGCCGCTTATATCCTCGACAGCCTAGTACGGGCCAAAGCGCTCTTTGGCAAGAGCCTGGATGGAGGATATGCCTGTATGGTTCGCGCACGTCAGATGTTCAACACCAAGCCCACCTTCGATTCTGACGCAATTTCCGCGTGGCGGGCACTGTCGTGGTGGTCTACAGTCTCTGCCTGGCAACGCTCACAACCGTCGGAGGCATTGTTTGATGCGTTCGCTGCCTTGGGCAAGCAGCTGGAAAGATCCAAGACGACTTTCCTCGTTGACCGAGCCCACCTCGACCTGCACCACCCCACCCATCCAGACGCGAAACTCTCGTAAGTAGCTGTTCCAGTTCCTGGGCTCCTCTCTTCCCTTTTCTTGAAATGGCCCGGGGACTTTATTAAGCTCTCTGTGGTTATTCCACAGCTTGCTTTAAATTCCTACAGACACTTCTCATGGAAGCACCCCAACGATTGTTCCTAACTGAGAATGGACGGACAGTATGGAATATTTGGAGTCCTGTTCTCTTCAGAGTCTCCTGGACCAAGAAAAGCAGGAAGATATACAAGCTTTCCAGACTTGCAGCTTTACGAGGAGATATAACGCCATTGTCAAGCGAGTGGCCCTGATGGGCATAGATACTGTCAACCACCTAACCCGCATCGGCCGTGAGAAAGAGGCGCACTCGATTGGAAACTTGCTTACGGACAGGTTCGGGTCCACTTTGGTTGCAGCTTTCAAGCCCAGCCTGCTGGGAGCCGACGTGCGGGAATCCGAGCACTCTTTGCCCACAGGCTGAAAGCATGGAACCGAGTCAGCCAGAAGGGGCATTGTAATCACACGAGAAGATCGCCGGATACTCTTTGGACCCCCTTGAGATGTCAAGACTACTCATAAGTATACATCTGCCGCAGCGACGTCTACCTCGGTTGTTGGCATGAGCCGGCTCAAGACGCTGCGGTCAACACGCGTCATGATGTTAGATCGGCCATCTGGGCGTACTGCCGTGGCAGCTTTCAACCGCATCAGCATCTTCCGTTGCAGTACTGTCCTTCGACCTGGGACCCAGGGAAGCAGGCCTCGCTAGGCTTGTCAGGAGTGGCATGCAGGTACGACTGAACGAGACAATCAACTTGATTATGTATAATGTATCTAGTATTATTTTGATACGTAAAAGCGCTCAGGGTATTTAACGAATGCAAACAGCAAAACGCGAGATGTACATGGCTCAACGTGTGACGCCCAGTACCATATGTTGCACGGATGGCGCTGAACACTGGTTTGACAACTGAAGGGAGTATGTGTTTCCACGCGTGTTCTAGTGTGCATCATCTTCCAGCCCATTCACCACTCTCAGGGCCCTTCTAGGGCCCATGACAACGCTGAAGAAACTCGGCTCCTGGCCCTCGAGCGAGCTGGTACTCGCGCCACTGTCTCTCCTAGGTCTGCTGCTACCGCTGAGCTCACCTGGAGAAGTGCCGGAGCCGGGCGTTGGCCCTCCTTTGGAATCGTCACCGTAGCTGGGCCTCGCACCACTGCTCGTGGGCGTGAACTTGTTCGAGTTGGTATTAGAGTTGGAGTTGGGGTCGAGCAGATTGTCCCGGCCCACCCACGCAAACGACTCGTCGCCCGCGCTGCTGCTCGCATTACTGGCGTCACGCCTGTGACCAGCCAGCCAGGCCTTCTCCTCCTTTTGGCGAGCATTGCTCTTCTTGCGCCCGAACGCGCCAAAGAAGAATGACCCATGCGACGCAGACCGCGCCGGGAAGCGGTTCTGCACCGCCAGGTGCGTCTTGTACGCGCGCACCTGTCGGCGGTATAGCCACGCACAGTACCCAAGGTACCCGGCTGCCAGGCCCGCGAGGCACGCGATGACTATGGCCGCGATGAGGCCGCGCTGGTTCGCCGGGCTGGAACCAAGGGGGCCAGACGAGTCTGGGGGTGAAGTGACGGTCGCGGTTGACCCGGACGCGGTGATGGTGAAGACAGGCGGTTTGCCGGTGGCGAAGGGCCCGCCTGTCGCGCTGGCTGCGGGCTGCGTGATGGTCGCACTACCTGATGGCCCGCCGCCAACGACGCTGATAACCTCTTCGGGTACCACATAGCCGTAACTCGCAGCCATCACGCTGTTGTCCGCGGAGCCGGCGTCGGAGGAGGACGCGAGCGCCTTGAACGACGTTCCCCACTCCAGGGATGAGGCGTTGAAGACATATATGCCGGGGCTGTCACAGTTCGACACAGTCGTGTTGAATCCACCTGCCACGATCATCTGCCCATCACGAAGGGTACAGGTATGCCCAGCTCGTGCGAAGGGGATGTTGGAGCCCGAGCCGCCTTGGGAGACAGGCCCAATCCAGGTGAAGGAGGGGATGGTCAAAATGTACATGTCGTCATACTGAATTTGATTTCCCTGAACGAAGAGGTGCCTGTTAGCATTAATCGGGTTACAAATCATGGGTGTGGACCTACGGCAGGTTGCAGGTTCTGCCCTCCAAACATATATATCTGGAAGCTGCTCGCATCCGGCGCGGTCGCGATGACTGCACAGGGGTTGACACGTACTCCTGGAGGAGATCCTGTGGTTTGTTGATGGTACCAGACTGAGTTGGCGATGTCATAGACGTCCAAGGTGGCCATGTCGTCAACAAAGTCTTCAGCCGTTCCGCCCCCGAGACCGATCAGGACTCCGGAGGCACCCCAGCCGGGAACAAACACCAAGACACCGTCAGCCCGCTCTGAAAAGGTGTCGCTGAGCTGCAGGCCCCCTTCTGTGATATTCCTGTAGGTTCCTGAGGCTGGCGCACCACTGCCCCTCAGTGAGAACACCCCGTCGTTGGAGTAGCCAGGATGAGTAAACTCAAGCATACTCTTGAGGTAGACACGTTCCGTTTGGTAGCTCCACCCCTGGGTGGTGGAGAGGTCCAGGTGGCCTCCAAAATACCAGCTTAGCCCGAGCTCCGGTACGCTGACCGCTGCTCCTTCGGCGGCTCTCTGGACAGCCACGCCATCGGGTGCTGAATTGTTACCGGAGGAAGTCTGGGGATCCGAATGCTCCGTCCACGTGCCGGAGCTGATTCTGTACTGCCATGTAGAGACTTCTGCCGGCTCTACAAAGGGGTTGTCGGCAAACTCTCCACCATAGACGTACAGGCTGGTGTAGTCATTCCATAGTGCACCGAGTGCGACAGCTGGTGGTCCGCTCGGCTGCGGGAGACCAGTCAGTGACGGCGAGCTGGTATCCCAGGTCGAGGTCAGGTCGAGCGCGAGGAGGTTATTATTCCAGGTATCATTCTCCTGATTCAATTCCGTCTTGGCCTCGCCTCCGTACATATATAGCGTGCCATTGAGGATAGTAGCTGTGGTCAATGTGGTCAGTAAGATCCAGCGTTTGGAGGTGGGAGATCCGCCCGAGATCACTCACACTGCATGGCCCACCTCACACAAACGTCTGTCGGGCTGTCTGCCCTGCTCAACACGATGGGGCCAGCGTCCGCCACACCAACGGTGTCCTGCTTGCCCTTGCCAGTGAACGGGATCAGGACAGCCAGGACCAGCGCAAACATGCTGACTGCTGATAGACCGTGTAAAGGTGACGGCGACGAGGCTCCCACCGTCCTCACCCTTGGTCTCCTCCCTGCTGCGAGCTTAGCATACCATGGTGTCTTGTTGGCAGCTGACTGCACTGAGACAGTCTTAGATCGTGACAGCTCATGCGAACTCTGGCGCCGACTCGGCGGCTCCGCTGACGGTTTCTCGCTTTTCTCTTGCATGTCGTTCAATTTCTCCCGCCGTTGATTCTCGATCAGCGTATGGGCAGTGGTGGTGTTGTTCTCGGCGGCGTCAAAAGCAGTCGGGCTCTGTACTTGGCCAGACACCTCCTTCTCATCTGTCACGGCGTTGTTCTCGTCAAGGATATGTGTTGCTGTGGGTTCTTCTGGTGCCAGTCCCACCTCCTTGAATATGGACCTCCGGTCCTTCCTGATGTTGCTTATCATCGGAAATGGAGTCGGCCTTCTTGCGGCTTCGCGCAAGCGGTCCTGTGTGTTTTGATGGTTGAACGTCGGCCGAGTGAGAAGACGTGTACCAGGTTCAAAGGAACTATAGGAGGCAACCTTGACGGAGGACATCATGGATGGATCCAGCACCTCTAAGTGCTAGGTGTGCCGTACATAAGACACTGTGAGATCACTAGCTTGGTATAGAATAACTGCTGTAGACGTTCAGGGGGCCCGGGCAGCCAGCCAACTTGGGACGGTGTTTGCCACAATGTAACCTCCACAACTAATAGAATATGGTAGACACGGTAGGGAGCAGGTGAGGAGGGTGTGGGTGGTGGCTGAAGATCGCTCCGGACGGGGAAGACACAGTGTGGGATGAGGTCATCAAGCAGCACCACAACCAACGAGGCAGAGGAGATTCAGTCTGGCATGGGGAGCAGGCACAGCACGAGCGAGCCTGGAACAGACACACAGACCGAAGGAACCTCTGGGAAGCAAACATGGGGATCAAACAGATGGGGCTCCCGCCGCTTTTCAACCGAAAACATCTTTGTTCTCGGCCGCTGTCTGGGGCGCTTCTCGCCTCGGGCCTCGCCTTGGATCTCACCTTCGGGGTCAGTATTCCTGTTATCCCTGATTTGCTCTCTGCGGACGGCTGTATGGACTCTTTGAGTAGTCAAGGCGGATGTGATGCAGCCGGCGAGAGGGTGGCCTTGTTTAGCAATGGGCTCGGCGATCGTCAAAGACCTGGATGCTGAGAGGGCGACTTGCTACTTGCCCGCTCATCAGCTCAGCAACCTCCAGCAAGCAGGCATGCTCGGTTGGAAACCCGCACGCATGAAGCCAAACAGCTGGGGCACGCGACGCTGTGATTGTGTTGCAGTCCCTGGTCTGGCACTACATCATCGCTGTCGCTCTGTGGTCCAGAAGCCGAATGGACGGCCCTGACAGCGGGCCGGGGGTTGACGGCAGGGGTGGGCTGGTGTGGAGTCAATTGCAAGGTCTGAGTGGACCCACCGTACCGACAATGATGTCGACGTTTAATCTAGAGCGGTAGCCGGCTCGCTCTTAATTCGACAACCACCACAAGTGCACGGCGGGCCATCCAGCCCAGAGCGCCTCTTCAGACACGGACTGCAAATCAGGTTTTTGGCGGGCCCGACAACGAGTTCGATCCTCAAAGGTATGGCCGATTGCTATATTCACCACAGTAGTAGGACCATGGCGAATCAATGCCGGATATGGGAGAAAACCCCGACAGGACATCGGCTCCCATTGGCCCGGTCCTTCTGCGTCTGCTTTCATTGTCCACCCAGCCGTCCACCCTCCTCCCTGCCCGGGCCTGCATGGCGCGGAGCCGAGACCGTTCGAGAGACGTGAGCGAACCAGAATTTGTCGACATCATCATGATGGATTTTGGTGAGGGTAAGAGAAGCGTGAAGAGGTCTTTCAGCCCGGGGTAAATGGGACCTGCCTGTACAGTACACAGTAAGCCTGTCAGGCCTGTCTGCTCATCCGGCAAACCTGCCCGGCCAGCCAGCCCAGCCACAGTGCTGTGGCTATGTAAGTAAGCAGATGCATCTGTGGCGCGGATACCAAGAACCCGGATTCTGGACATGATGGTTCGCGAGCCTGGCGCGAAGAACACGGCTTGTCTCTGGTCTCTTTCCTACATGTAAGCTCCTGGCATCAAGTTCAACATTCTTCTCGGCCTGCTTCCATGGTCCTCGTAGAGGCCCGAGGCCTGTTGTAAAAACCCTTTGGCACTTCTCGGCTTAAAGTTTCCTTGTCTGTGGCCCCTGGCCTGAGAGGCCTATGACATTGGTCTTTATTCATGACAGGCAGGAGGCTCTCGCGGGAGCAGCATTGCATCTCTACCCCATTGCGAGATAAGCCACGAACCTAGGTAGATCTGCACAGCATAGATCCTCTTTCATAGCTCATCCACCCCACCACTCAATTGCTCGTAGCTCATAGCTTCATGCCAGAAAAAGCCCTGCCCATCCAGCCTTTCCATTGTGACGTTTCTCAGCCCCCTGAACCCCTCATCGATATATAACGGGTATCCAGCAGGCGTAGCCAGCAACGTCATTGGTAGCCTGTCGCCAAATGGCTTTCCCAATAGCTCTAGCTGCGCTTTGCCCCAGCGCAGATGCTGAGCAGCAAAGCCGTTTCCGTCCCAGTCTGGGTGTGTCGCAAGCAGGCCAAGGTAGAGCTGGGCACCGAGGGGCTCGGCCAGATACTTGCGCTCAGCATTCTCCATAAAGTGCTGGAAATGCAATGCACGCGTGTGATTCACGTCGAGATGTGCTGAGCAATTAAAACCCGAAACGTGCCCATAGTTGGCATTGCTATGAATCATATGGGAGAGGCTGTGCCCCAGGAGCGGTGACAGTGATGTCAATGGAAGCTCGCTGTCACGGTGATTTTCAGTCCGGCTGACGTCCCATACTGACACTGACACGACTTTTTCACCTGACAACGAAGTTGGTTCCGGCACCGTAATCACCTGGAACCTATAGTCGGCAGCGTGTTGTTGATACAAGGCGAGGTAACCGTCACGCTGGCAGGTCCATGTATACTCTTCACCAGCCTCGTCGCCAAACTGGCGGATGTATTTGAAGACTGGCGAAGGTTTGAAGGCGTCGATGACCACGGTGGTAATGTCGTCTATATCGGCAATCGTGGCGTTCCGAAAGGTAAAGGGAACTGCGGAGGAGGAGGCAAGGGAGATGGGAAGTAGAAAGAGGGGGATCCACGGAGCTCTCATGTTGCTACTCTTTGAGTGTCGATATAAGCGAGGACAGTGAGACGCCGCCGGACGCAACAGACCGCAGCGCTCGGATCAAGAGTATACCTGGATATGTAAGGTTGGGAACTTGTGGCATCAAGACGGCGCCGACGGGTTTTGACTCTCCGTCTTACTACTGCATCCTGCCAGAGCATCCACCAGGCTAGCTCCAACAGAGGAGAAGTGCGGCCACCATAAGGTATGGTATACGTTTACATGTCGAGCAACAGGCTTTGCATGCCATCACGGGTGCTCTTGATTTTCAAACAGCCCTCAAATGCCAGTTTGTACTGGGAGTTTTGCGTGCCGCCAGAACCAGTTGTCCACCGGCCATCTAAACATGTCTCAATTGAAGTAGGTGCCATCTCTACCAGGTAGGTGTGGTAGTGGTCTGTCGCGTTTGGGTTATGCGGGGTACAAGGGTACCTGATCATCCCGGACAGACCCACTTTCGAGTCTCGCCCGCTGGCGGCAGATGTTTGCCAGCTGGCAGCCAGTTTTCCGCACCACCGTCCAATTTTTCCCAACCCGACCCCATCAAAGCCGCTACTCAACACCTCGAGAAGTTTGAGCATCGACAAACCATCACCACACCCATCGCCAGTCAAGATGCCTACCCGATTCTCCAAGACGCGCAAGGTCAGCAGTGCCAAACCCAAGATAATTGCCTCTTAGGATCCAGCTTTACTGACAACCTCCAAGCACCGCGGCCATGTCAGTGCCGGTAACGGTCGCGTTGGCAAGCACAGAAAGGTACGACCCAGCCCACGATCGAACCGGCAGTCCCACCTGCGCAAACGGACCTCTGCGACACCGACTGCGAGCACGTCAATACTAACTTGGACTTGGTATTTTATAGCACCCCGGTGGTCGTGGTATGGCCGGTGGTCAGCACCACCACCGAACCAACCTTGACAAGTACCACCCTGGTTACTTCGGTAAGGTCGGTATGAGGCGATTCCACCTCCTGCGGAACCACCAGTGGAAGCCCGAGATCAACGTCGACAAGGTACGAACCAGCAATGCCCCCGAGGCCAGATGATTGGCGATGGATAATGGTCGCTGATGAACCAACCCTACAGCTGTGGTCTCTGGTCCCCGCCGACGTCCGCGAGAAGACCCTGAAGAACTCGTCCGGCGACTCAGCCCCTCTCATCGACCTCAACGCTCTCGGATACGCCAAGCTCCTCGGAAAGGGCCGCCTGCCCGAGGCTCCCATCGTCGTGCGCGCACGATATGTCAGCAAGGAGGCGGAGAAGAAGATCACGGATGCTGGTGGCGTCGTTGAGCTCGTCGCCTAAGCGGATGGAGAGTGGGTGAATATCAAGGGACACGGCAAACCAACAAAAGCAAATTTGCACACAGAATCGGTCGGATGGGCTGGCTGAATGGATCTCATACCTGGCGTCAATCGGTTTTCCCGTGTTTAGAGCAATGACACCATTGTTACGATGAACAAAATACCCTTTTGAACAGCCTGCTCGAGGAGGAGACTACCGCGGCGCCGAGGTCACAGCGTGAGAGGCCTGCAATGGAGACTCGTGCTGGGCGACATGACGAGGTTAGGCTACGTGCAGCTAAACACGAGAATGACAGGCGTGATCGATTCTACCAAATTCCGAAGCACTCCCGCGGCAGTACTTGCTCAGAAACGTTCTGACCCATCTCAATGCGTGGCCCGGCACGCGACCGGTGTATTCATTGCTCGCGAGACAAGGAGCGAGCAAACCCAAGCCGAGCGCTATTTGCGCCTCCAGCTGCCGGTTGACAGACGCAGACGCATCCATGCCCAATATACAGCCTCTTTACAATCAGCTGTCGCATTGTTGTGATTTGTGTGGTGCGAGTAAATGGCCGTGGCAGCGACGGCGCACACATATGCAGCAGTCAGATACCGTGGAACAACTTGCCTGTGCCCAATTCGGACACTATGCACGCTTGTGCGATGCTCAAGTTGTCAGGCCGACCATCTAGCCGTACGGACCCTTGCTGTGTGTTTCGAACCGCTCGGTCCCGAGGGACAGGACTTGCGTCGTGCTATAAGGTAGGAGGTAAGTACCTCGGTGGTGAATTGTGGAATGCGTTCCCATTATTGGCCCCTTGCCCAAGGTAGGCATCCCAGTTCTGGTGCATCCAAGCCTGCGTAGCAAGATATTACATCAGTTGTCCAAGGCGGGTTTGAATTGCACCTAGTGTGGCATCGTGATGTGGACTGAATTACTTGTGGCTTGTGACGGGTGGGTGTCAGTTACCAGATCCCACGACTATGTCTCGTCTGAACTCTAACCCAGGTCTCGACCTCCAGAATCAAGATTAAGTGAGTGCCTGTGTACTCCCTTCCCTGCCTGTAGTCTGGCTGTGACGGTCAGTCTTCCAAGGTTGGGGGTTGGACAAACGCCTTGGCGCGGGTGGTGAGCTGAGCTAGTGACATCACTCCCGCCTGGCTGCTGCCACAGCCGCGGGGAAAGATGGTGACGAGAGCCTTGAATAAAAGGGGCTCTACCGCGTGTGTTGTGTGAGTGGCATCTGCTCTATCGAAACATCATCTGCGTCAGCATCTCCAGTGAATCCAACCGACTCTCGTATCTCCAACTTTCCTACTTGCACAGCAGCATTCAACAAAGGCATTCAGGCCAAAACCCAGCTTCCCAAGCGCCATGGATTTCGTCAAGAACCTTGCGGGCGGCAACAAGGACGGCGAGCAGCAGCAGGCGGCGCAGCAGACGGAGCAGAAGTCGGAGGGTGGCTTCATGAGCAAGCTGAACAACATGGCCGGTGGCGGCGCGGCGGGCGAGAAGAAGGAGGACGGCCTCGACAAGGGTGAGCAAACCTGTCCGCGATTCTAGGCCACAGGGCACGATACTGACAGAGTTGAGCACACAGGTGTCGATTGGGTCCAAGAGAACGTGCTCGGCCAGGGCAAACAAGATAACGAGTCGGCGGTAGAGCAGGCCAAAGACGAACAAATCTCAGGTACGTGCCCGCCCGGCCCCCTCCCCCCTCAACACACGCATGAGACCACTCTCTCCTACCTATATGTACGCATGCATCTTTACCAAGTGCTGACATTACACGCATAGATTTCGTCCGTGGACAGTACAAGAACACGACGGGAAAGGACTTCCCCGTTGCCGACAAGTAAACAAATGGCACCAGCAATCTTGCACATCGTGGGTTGAGGCTGCGTTTGCACAATTCATGGGAAAAGGCCGTCGAGAGTATGCATTGACCCGTTCTGCTTGTGGAGCACAGGATGGATAGTGGGACATGGAATACTCTTAGGTACTGCCACAGTGAATCAAATCTTTAGCGACTCTTTTGAACAATCTGCTGCGCTGGCACGTGGCTTGTGTGACGCCCACGAACTTCGCCATATGCTCAACTCGATGTTTGCGGATGTGGAAGCTAGCAGGGAACTGTAGGTGCTCACACATATTATGACACCCACATAGACGACTTGGATAGACATACTCACCTTTTTGGCTTGAGTGAGCCCTGGAGAGCTGTCTAGGCCCTAGAATCTCACCTATATATGGGAAGTTGTGTCATATAGTAGGAAGCTATCGTAAAGAAGAACCATCGGTTCAGGTCCTATACCAAGCGATTGGGACCCCTGTGGGCTGCAAGTGGAGAGCTTCCAGGGCTGAGTCGGTTGGACCCCTGGGCTCCTTTGGGGATCGGGCCCACGGCTCGGGGACTCGGGGTGGGGGCAACCGCTGCATCACGACAGAGCTTATTTATTTATGGTCTGCCAACTGACATGCTTCGAGCTTCGCTGACAGCCGATGACCCGAGTCCTCCGATCCGTCCGTCACCCGTTTGCGTGCTTTTAAGTACTATCTCACCCACAACCTAGCTGGACCGGGACGGCTCCAGTTGAAGCAACTCGACGCCCGTTCTCCCTTGCCCCCGTCTAATTCATCGCCTTCGAAATGGACTACGTCGAGCAGCGCATGGCTCAGGAGGCCCAGAGAGCTGCCCAATACCAGTAAGCACAATCGGCTTCTGACCCGGCCCATCAATCTGCACTCCACCTCTTCATTGCATCGACCTGCCTGGACAGGCGGCCACGCGGGCAGGTAAAGGCTGACGACCTCGTTCAATGTGTATAGAGACGCCCACAGCAACGCCCTCCTCACGCCTCTCAACGTCATCCTGCTCCTGCTCCTCGGCTACACCCTCTATGCCACTCTCAAGCCCTCCCCTCCGCCGCTGCTTCCCAAGGAACCACCTGCCACCGTATTCCGCACATTCACCCCACGCACCCTGCTCCCCTTTGACGGCAGGGAGGGCCGCCCCATCTACTTTGCGGTGCGCGGCCGCGTCTTCGATGTCTCGACCGGCCGCAACTTCTATGGCCCCGACGGGCCCTACGAGAACTTTGCCGGTCGTGACGCCTCGCGCGGTCTGGCCTCGGGTTCTTTCGACGAGGACGTCTTGACTAAGGACCTTGACGGGCCGCTGGATTCCCTGGAGAGCATGGGCCCGGATGAGATGGAGGCCCTGCGGGACTGGGAGGAACAATTCTTGAGCAAGTACCTAGTTGTCGGCAGGCTGGTTCCTGTTGGGCAGGAAGACAAGCCAATGCCTGATCGTGGCTATGCCATGTAGTAGTCGGCCAACAGCAGGATGTGCCTACCAGGAATCTTGTGGCACCGGAGCCGGCCCCACAGGCACAAGATGTCCCTTTCACAACGCAGGGGTACCATATACAGAATAGACACGGCGTTTGCAATGCTCCAACTATCGCCGTTTTTCGGAACGTCTCATCATTCTCGGTCTACCAGCTCCACGCCCCACCCAGGCTGTCCGTCATGTCCTTGGAATTTTCCCAGCCTCGCGGCTACAGTTTCATCTGTTCTCCAATTGCCGGTCTTCTTCTTCTCCCTCGCCCATTCCAAGAGCCTAGGGCTCTCATACACAAACGCCAGCACGCTGGCCAAGTTATCTACGTCTCGAGGCAAGACGTTTGCCCGCCCTCTGTAGAACACATATATCGCCAGCGTGACCGGGTATAGGAAGACCAGAACGATCAGACATATGCAAACTGCGGCAGGCGACATGACCAGAACCTCAACAGGGATATGGACTCGCGCCATTGTCGACCGCGCCAATCCCGCAGCAGCCATGCTTTCGTTGTACCAGGTGCACTGGGGACTGGCTACCGCAGGAAGGTCTGCTGGCAGCTGCTTACCAATGGGCTGGAAGACGCGACCGCCATCGGCAGGGTCGACCTGTTCTGAGGCAAAGTGCTTGAAATACGTACGAAAGGCTTGGCTGGCCGTGGCGATCAAGGTGTCTGCGTCGAGGAGCGTGCGCTTGTCTTGATCGGCGAGGTGCAGCGCCGAGAGAGAGAGGAAATCGACGTTGATGCCGGTGTCGCGGATGTTGAACTGATCATGGCTGGTTAGCAGACGCGTTCGTGACGTGTTTTGCTCAGCGGCGGATGAAGCGCAATACTCACAATCCGGTCCCAGTCTGCCTGTTCAATTGTAGTGGAAGCCAGTGCTGCTACAGTCTTGAGGTTGGCGGAGTAGACGAGGCCATTCCAGAACATCCAGCCATAACTATGCGACGTCAGCCCTGCAGTTAGCCACTCTGCTGGGAAGGTCTCCTGGGCTCACCTGTAAGTCGTGTTATATTCGCTCCCGTACTGCGTCTCATTCGCTGGCACGGGAGTAAACGGCTCCCGAACCACATCGTTATCAGTCCATGCAGCGGTTGCGTTCTGCGGCTCGCCGACGATTGAGTAACTCCTCACTACACCACTGGATAGATCAACAGTCACAGTTGCATTGGCTGCCTCGATGATGGGGCTACAGGTGATGCCCTGCATCTGCGGCTCTTCGGTCCAGACCCAATGGGCAGGCATATCTGGTGTCCGTGGGAAGACGGTTTCTCTGAGCTCATAGCCAATGTCCAACCCTGGAGGCGAGTTCGTCGAGTTCCATGCCTCGTCGTTCTTGAAGTCTAGCGTTTCCAACCAGGTTGAGGCATTCTGGGCCGCCTCCACCGGAGAGCAGCTGAGGCGTGCCCAGAGGGCTTGCGTTTCAATGCTCACGTTGTATGGAAGGCTGCCCAGTGAGGCGGCGTTTTCATCGTCGGAAAGTCCGAGTGTCGCTGCCGATGAAGAGGAAAAGTCAACTGGTGCGAAGCTCCACATATTCCGTGCTCGAAGGAGGAGTCTCCGAGGCCCCCATTGTCTCGAGCAAAGCTCCATACAGCCAGCTTGTAAGGTAATCGCCGTACACGGTGTCCAGAAGCGTAGGCAGCGTCGGGTCAGAATAAGTGTGTGTCATCGAGCCATAGCTCTTGGTTCCTATCACCGTTGGCACTTGCCGCAGCTCGAGCTGGCGACTCATCTCAACCGCATACACTGTGGTCTGGGTCTCCTTGTCCACAGGGCTGAGATGCCAACAGTGAATATTTCCGTCCCCAGAGCACCGAGGCAGACAAAGGCGAGTATCCAATCTGAGTGCCTCAATGCCTTCATGGAACCGAAAATGAGCGGCGAATTCGCATACTCAACCAAAACCGAGTCCTTGAGCGGTCGTGGCCGGTCCATCATTGCGGAAAATGGTTGCAGTCGTTTGAGCGTGCCTTCGACCGCGCCACACCAGAGCTTGATCCCGACTGCGAGCATGGTAGGCACTATGGAATAGGGGGCCAGACTTGTCGCTACACTGGCGACACTTAGATGGGCCTCGGAGACAAGCGCCTGTTGGTGAGGCGTGACTGTCTTGGATATATGATATAGTACAGCCAGCACGGCTATCACGGCAACGAGAGCGGTCAGCAACAGTATTCCCATCCAGACCTTCAATATTGACGGTTCAGAGCTCTTTCGCTTGTTTCCAGGTGAAGATTCTTTCCCACTGCTTTGGCCAGATCCCGCTGCCGACGGATCCTGCAGCAAGGGGTCCGGCAGTGCAGCGCTGAGTGAGCCACCTTCCAGATCGCACCATACAAGTCACAGGCGCCTGCGGATGCTGTCTGCAGAGGCCCGGCCGAGTCCTTGGAATGCTTCCGCCGTAGAGTCATCCGAGACGATCAGAGCCGCAGCTGCAGCAACGCTGGCGGGGTCGTCGGACAGGCACAGAGGGCGCCTTTGGAGTCGTGTCTGCAGTGTGAGGGCGGCCAACATCCCAGCATGCAGGAGGAATAAGACACCAATGACGATTCCGATGCCCTCTACTACGGCAATCCGGCGCTCTGTGATGGTTGCACTTACTAACTTCTCGGTAACTGGCATACCGGCAACACTCTGCGCGGACAGGAGCATCTGGCCCAACCATTGTTGCTGTAATTTCCTAGCACTCTCCAGGATCGAGCTGCTCTCGACCAAACTACGGGAGGAGTTGCCGTACATCGATGCCAGTGCTTGAGATGGTCCTGCAAAGTAGCCTGTAGGGAAGTGTGCCTCCCAATTTGCTCTGAAGAAAGTATCCTCAAGGTTTTGGATGTTGAGCGCGGAAAAGTCGAGCTGTCGCTGACTGGACTTGAACTCTTCTGGGTCTATTGATAACTTTGTGGAAATCTCGGACACAGTTACTTCCGCTGTCACCTCTGCCGCGAGGTACGTGCTCGAGCATACAGGATGCAGGCCATCGCGTCGGCTTGGAACTGGATCGCAGTCTTTGCGGTCGTCAAAATCACGCCCATTTCCTTTGGTGAGTCATACGTGACTTCAGGATACCAGGCCGAACTGGGTGTGAGCCATGCTGACTTTTACGCGCTCGACCATAGCTAATATCGGGTGGCACACTTTTATCATTTTCGCCGTGTTGAACGCCTTCTTCGTCCCTATGGTGTTTTTCTTCCACCCGGAGACCAAGGGGCTGGAGCTTGAAGACATACCGCTCCTGTTCAAGCAGGGGGGTCTTACTGGCGGCGTCGTTGCATCGCGGGGCAGGACGGTCACTCCAGGGCAGCATGCCAACGACATGCACATGAATCAGAAGGCGGATATGGTGGACGAGGTCGAAGCCACGGGATAGGATCAGAACTTGGAAGTTCTCGGCATGGTGGCACGGATGATGGGTAGACTTTGTGCTTGGAGTGCCTCGGCAGCGACAGCCAGCAGCACACAGCACACAACACAATACGAACAGGAGGTTCTGAGCACATTCCTTTTCCAGTGTCCAGATACCTTGCGAAATATTCACTTCCTGGAGAATTGGCACCCTACATGTCGAGGACTAGAAGCAGATGAGAATAACTTGAAGAGAGCGGTTTCACAAGACACCTTATGCGAATTGGCGAAGTACATGTGCGAAAATTGGTTGACGCGAAGCGGCAAGCCTCAACAGGGTACACTACAGCTAATGCCACGGCGCAAGTACTCGAGCTTCTACGCTAAGCACACACATCCTTGCATCATGAACCTTAGAGGGAGCCTCAAGGGCCTGCGGAGAAAGAGAGCAATGGGTGATGTGTACACGTATCAGCCTGTTGAGGAGGTCTCTTACAGAGGTTTACACGAGCAGCTGATTCCGCTTGAGCTAGCAGACTGGCTTCGAGAGTGACTACGACTGATGATGGTATGTCTTTCTACTATACGCTCGTCACGGCTAAGCGGGTTTCCATATGTGTTCTAAAGCAACAGTCAACACAAACATCAGCGTGATGGGAGGCGAAAATCCATGAAAGTCTCATCATTAAGAATTTGTCACTTCTGCACACGTTACCGAGTCCTAGTAACCTGAAACATTGGCAGTTGCTCACCGTAGCGACATGTGCACCGAAAAGTAGCTCAGGAACCAGAGAGCCTACAAGGCAGTATTGGACTGCGGAAGCTCACTCCTTTGAGCGATCCAAGGATTTACATAAAAGCGTTCTCATATCTTCGCATTCGTTCATTGCATTACAAAGGCTGGTTTGTCTTGTGCGAAATGTGTTGGCTGTGAATCATATTAATGCACCTAGCCACTTCAGTATTGAAGGAGCAGTCGCCGTAAAGTCACCGTAACAAGGACGGTCACGAAGAAGATACGAGGCACCTAGATATAAACCTCTCAGTGTTCTATGTTTCTAGAAGCGGCTGTGCCCCCCTGCCCCAGTCTCACAAAGTCTGGCCACAGCCTAGATGGTCGGCATGCGACGCGGTCTCCAAGGCGGGAAAGATGCATGCCAAGTTGTGTTCAAGCTTTTTTGGGTCACCTATGTACCCACATTTTGTTTATAAAAGCTGCCCAAGGACCGAAAGCGATGCTCCGAGTACAAGAGGTGCCAACGCTGCTCCGATTCTGGCGGCGGGTGACAAGCACTCACTACATCGATTCAAACCTGACAAAATTTCCGGCGACAATCTGGCACGAGGACAACGCGGTTAGGAATTTGAGTGGCTCCAATTTGGGAAGTTCTGTGATAGTTCGAGCTAGATCTTACGCGTACGCCTACTTGATTCGGTTAATGATGAGTCTTCCGGCCATGGGCAACAATAACGCCTGTTCTCCAACGTCCAAGCCGCAAAGTGGCACTGTCAGAGGGATCTTCTGGACTCAGAACACGCACTGCTAAGTCCCGCACCCCACCCCCCACACCCCCGGGCCAGCATTTCGAGCCATTTACTCATGGTCCTTCTTACTACACCTGAGCAGAATTGTCCATAAGCTGGAGTGATTGAAATTTTGTGTATTCCCTTACCGCGGTTGTATTAACCTAGAGACCCTCGCTCATCACCTAAGAATCCTTCAAAAGCGTTTATTTTCGGGTTGCCTTCCAGCTTCTCAAGAATGGCACGAAGAATTCCACATTTGCTCAAGCATGAAATACACAAAGAGATCTCCCGTTACGAAAGAATGGAAGATACGCTTGGTTCGACAATTAAGCCTTGACAGATAGGATCCATTCACTCTGCAGTAGCTACATTAAGATTTCAGTGGCGACTGGGATGATAAAAGGTCTCCCCACAAATCGAAATAATTACGGGAATAAAGACGGGTGATTCGGATAGCTGTATTATTTCCATAGCATCGCTCAATGAAGACGTCCACGGGTGTCATATACCTTTCGTATGTACGCCCCAGTTTCCTCTTTAGGCCGCTAACTGTTGGAGAAAAGCCTAAGGGGGGATGTTGTATCAGTGCAGATTATGGGCTGGTAAATTCAACCACGGAAACTTTATCAGGAGACCATTGCATGCGAAATTCGATCGGGGACCAGGGGACCCGGGAAGATAGGAGATATGCACGACACAGGCTGACATGGAAGCCTATTGATAAGCATGATAGACACACATGGCTCAGAAAGGCAGGTCATAACTTGCATGTTCAGCACAGGATGCGACAACGGTGGGTTCAGCACTACTTCTCTTTCGTACTAAGAGCAGAGAAACTGGAGAAAAGAATATGTATGGGCATGGTATCTACCTTGATACGAAAGAAGGAAGCCCCGCATTGTATTTAATCTTTGAAGAAGACTTCTGACGACGAAACGTGGTTCTTCGTGTAATTCTGTATGTGAGAACAGTTTGGAAGTTCGATTACCAAGCTGGGTCTCATGAATCCATTAAACCTGGACCTGTCGGCCGGTCCTGCCGTTGCACGTTCATTGCTCTGTATCTGATGAACGTCATGTCACCGCTCCTCGCGTTGCAAGTGCTCAATCGTGACAGGTGCATACATGTACATAAATATGTAGACACATGACTGTCTGCCGTGTAACAGTCCTTCCGGATCCTGCGCAACGAGGCGTTCTTGGCGTGTTCTGAACCAGTAGGGCTGTCTTGGCTGTTGTTCATGCATTGGCCGGGTTGGCAGCGAGTGCTTGTTATGTGAATACCAGATACCAGCCCGATTTCGTGCAATTGAACCCAAGGACTACTTTTCAAGGGAAGAATGCACAGCACAAACCCACCCGGAGGGGGCGTCTTCACGTGGAGCAGAGGCCGCCTTCCGGCGAATGGTTGAGGTCTCTACTTATTCAACTTGGCCCCAAAATTGTTGTTGCCGGTTTCCTCAGATGGGACGAGATGGCCGTATGGGACACCTCGCTTGTGAATCTTGGACGTGCGGAAACCTGATTGGCTCCATGTGGGTTCCGGATAAGGGATATGTGTGCATGGCTCGCTATCTCCGCACCTATCTTGCCAGCATTATCTCACTCTCTTTCACAAGGACGCGCCCATTCCGTAGCTGACCTGCCTTGATAGACCACTTTGAAGCTTGGCAGGGGCACCCATATCAGGCCATAATCTTCGATCCTATACATGGTTGGACACACCTCATGTCCTCTAGATCCTTCACGGATCACTCGTCCGCTGTTGAGCCCCCATCATGAGCGAAGACTTGATGCCACATGGCGCTCTCATTAAACAGGGTTCGATGTTAATCTCTCAGTATGCCATTCGTGGAACGTTGCGCTCGATTTGAGTTAAAGTGTCCGCACGCCCCAAAACTCTCACCGCTGGGTCCCAATGTCCTTATACCTCGTCTTCTTTGCACTCGGACTCCCTTTCCTTCTCCTGTATTCTGCGTTGCCTACGTGCTCAGTGCCTGGGCCCATACTACTAGAGCCTTGCCTGTAGACAAGGACACTACCTTGTCGCAATACATTTCCTGAGAGAACTCTCAGCGTCTGCCCCAAAATGGGATCCAGCGAAGAATATGGCCAAGACAAATCATCGCCACGTGAGCAGCCCGTGTTGGACTCGGACGATGTAGACCATGGCGCGGAGAGCGAGCTGCAGAGGCGCCTTGGCAGTCGGCATATCACCATGATCGCACTCGGCTCGTCTATTGGCATGGGGCTTTGGCTCGGCAGCGGAACAAGTCTAATCAATGGTGGCCCAGCTGCGCTCTTGATCGGATGTAAGTGCCTCGCCTCTCCTATTGTCCTCCCGGGTTGTGTCACAATGATTCAACTGGCCGGGACGTCCGCGAGGTTCACAATGGCTCATATTTTCAAGACCTACTGTCCGGGACTATGATTTGGTGCGTCTCGCAATCCATCGGCGAGATGGCAGTCATGTACCCTCTCCCATCGGCTTTCGTGCAGTGGACAACCAAGTTTGTGGACCCGGCCGCAGGCCTAACGCTTGGGTGGTGTTACTGGTTCCAATTTTGGATAACTATTGCAAACGAGTTGGCCGGCCTTGTCACGGTGCTCAAGTTTTGGGATGACTCTGTGCCGACGGCAGCATGGATCACCATCTTTTTCCTCGTCATTGTCGCAATCAACGTCGTCGCTGTGAACTGGTTTGCCGAGGTCGAAGTAGTCTTCGCCAGCATCAAGTTTGGTTGGATCTTCATCGTGATCATAACGATGATAGTAATCTCCGCCGGTGGGGCCCCAAGGGGAGGCGCCATCGGATTTCGGTATTGGAACACGAGTGGCGGGTTTACAAATGGATTCAAGGGCTTCTTGTCGATCATGCCCACATGTATCTTTGCAATGTCTGGTTCCGAAAACTGCGGCCTCGTCGCAGCCGAGACGGGGAACCCGCGAAAATCTGTGCCCAAGGCTGTCAGCTCTATTTGGATCCGTCTGGCGCTCTTCTGTAAGTATCTACGAGTCTTCTCCTGCTGACCTATCACACCCTTCGCCTGGTCACCGAGATTGACAGGTCCCTAGCTCGGGCTAAGGAGTTGGCTATTAACATGTAACCAACAGACATCCTCGGCTCGCTGATGGTGACTATCACTGTTAGTCCTGATAACCCGGACCTATTTGGTGGCGAAGGTACAAACGCCTCACCGTTCGTTGTAGCCTATAAAGACTCCGGCTTAATGCCTCTCGCCCACATTATGAATTTTATCATCTTCATATCTGTGTTGTCAACCGGCAGTATCTCAGGCTATGGCGGGTCACGGACTCTGGTTGGCCTGGCTCAGATTGGCATGGCCCCCAAGGTTGGTAGAGCTATTTGCCTTGCTCCGGGAATAGACTCCACGAAAAGAAACCCTCGCTGACTTATTTTCAACAAATTTCCAGCAAATGCTCAAGGCCGACAAGACCGGTCGCCCCTGGTTCGCTCTGGCTCCAACGCTTATCATCGGAGGTGGCCTTGCTTACCTGAACGTCAGCCAGAGTGGTGCCGAGGTCTTCACCTGGTTCTCAAACCTAACTTCCCTCTTTACACTCTTCGGCTGGGCAATGATCTGCTTGTCGCACATCCGCATGCGCCATGCGTGGAAGGTTCAGGGCCGCTCCGTTGATGAACTCCCTTGGAAGACGTGGACGTTTCCCTGGGGCGCCTACTGGGGCCTCATCTGGTGCATACTTCTTATTATCGCTGAGTTCTACCTGAGCGTGTGGCCTTTGAGCGAATCAATGAGTGCCAGGAATTTCTTCGCCAACTACATCTCCATTGTCGCCGGAGTTGTCATATGGCTAACCACTCGTGGTTACTTCTACGCCACGAAGAGGCAGGGCTGGTGGGTTGACTCACACACCATTAACCTTGACGAGGGCCGCAGGTTCTACTCTCGTGCGGCTGTAGCAGATGCAGAGAAAGGCGGTCTCACAAAATCTGCCTTCGGTTGGATTCATCACATCTGAGCTGAAAGGGGCAGTTATGGTGAGGCTTGGATGGTGTGGTGTACTCATAGTCTCAACTAGCCGGGTATGGATCGTATGCCTTAACTAAGACCGAGTTTTCAAGGGTGTCGAGAAAGGAGGTAGTTAACCGAGGAAAAGCGTTGTAGCTGGCTGTCAATACATAACCACGACTCTCTACGCATTACTTAGGTGTATGATGTTCTCAATTAGAGACAACATTGGTAAAGAGTGCTACAGAAAGGTCTTCCCGTCTATCGCTCTATTTCCAGTACATTCCTAATTCCATTTAACGTGGCTTTTCTTTTCGACATGTAAGCTGGACCAATGACCAACTCAATGCTACTTCCACTACTCTAACGAGACCAAACGCTTCGGCTCGCGGAGTATCTGTGAAAACCGGGAATGGACCATGCTGAGAGATTTGCGTATCATGCAACAGTAGGAGTGCGCCCCCAGGCTCAAAGTTTAAACTCGACGCAGTTCAGAATTCGGACGAGACAGCACGAGAGTGCTGTGCTTGGCGGCTTGACTCGACAACATCCGAGTATAGACGGGCAGCCAGACTAGCGCGAGCGCCACACCCAGTGTGAACGTATGGTTTGTGGGTGCATGTAGATAGAAGTATCTGTTTTGAGGTGGCCTTTTTCGACAGGAAATAATCCCTGGAGTCTGACCCGCGAAACAAAAAACACTCCGCATTTAAGCGGACATCTTGATGGAACAGTGGACCGACCCGGATGAGGCGGTATGCTGTGCTAGGCAGCCTTCAGGGCTGTTTGACAGGCAGGGAAGGCCATGTCATTATGGTGCTATCCAACCATGCTTAGCCGGTACACGGTATACTGAACTTCGATGATTCGAATTGCTGGAGCGGGATAGTGTATCTGCTGCTGAAACACGGCAGTTGTGATGCTCGGGCCTGACTCGTCTATACTAAAGAAAGGACGAGATGGTGTGCATGCGTGCATTGTGTAGTATTGGTTGTGTGTTGGATCTGTTGCCAGGCAGCCTAGGTAACATTGACGCGTGTGATACTATGGCATTTCACTTTCCCAGCTGGATCTACAACGCTTAAGGTTGATAGATCTTGAAGCATCCATATATTGGGGAGATTTGCCAATCCTTAATATCAGGCGACAATAGCAACCGGTTGAGAAACTCTCTGACAGGATATACTCCTATTTAGTGCGTGTCACGGTGCCCACTACAACAACACGCTATATAAACACTGCAGCTTCGCCTGCAGTACGTAGACCTTTAGTTCTTCTCTCTTTGCGCAACAACAAGTTATTACCCAGGCTCATTAGCAGCACCGTAACAGTACGTTCTCCAACCCGCCTGGTTTGAGGTCGATCGTGCTACCCAGAGTATGCTGCATCGAGTCATCATGGAAGACTGAAGTGAGAGGTCATGGTCGAGCGCGACGCTATGACTGGATCAGCCGGTGACCCTTTAATCGGTGGGCACGGCCTACATATGAGACTGTATTACCGCCTGTTCCAAGGCCAGTGTGAGATCAACATGCAAGACAGCCGCAGAAAGGATTATTATGCCCTGCCAGCGCGCCCTCGTTCCTGGCATACCTCGTTAGAAATGGCTTGAGGATCATCTCCCGAGGTATTCCCACCGGACCAGCCGCATTGATTCGATCCGTACATCCTATGTATATAAACGTGTATACGGAAAAAGCTCGGATGTATACCCGTGCTCATTGGAAGCATGAACTTTCAGCCTTGGTTGGATTGCATCCCATCTAAAATGCAAAACTCATAGTCCCGATTGGTCTGGCATAGTCAGTCATATGCAGGGTCCAAAGGCTGACTTGCACGGCTGCCCGGATCTTCAATACCGGAAACCCTAGCTCCAAAGCCTTCACGGTCCTCCTTGCCTGACTAGTAATTATTTGCTTCCTGAACACCACCACGTACCGGCCTGGGTGGCTATAAACCTGACCTGTGCCACACTCACGACTGATCCGCGAGCTATGTCAGTCTAGATGGCCCTCTTTTGTTCGTATCTCAGTGGTCATTCCTCCTCAGACAGCTGCGGAAGCGCGTTCTCAAAGAGGCATCCCCTTGGAGGCCTTGATAGCATTTACATTACGTGAGAACCAGAATGGCGTCCAATCAGTCCGCTTCAGTCATCGACAATTTCAATTTAATGCCAGCAACAGTCTCAGAGCCAACCTCTTCACTCCAGCAGGCCGGAATTCTGCTTGTCTTCTCCTCCACCGCGTTGGCAGTCGGAGTTACAGCCTTACGCTTGTATGCCAAAGGCAAGGCAAGGCAGTTCTGGTGGGGTGAGTGCTATGGTCATCCTCCAACACTTACTATGGTGCTAATACAGAGTTTATGGCAGATGATGTCCTCCTATGCACTGCCACAGCCCTATCTATCGCACAAGCTGTAACCGCTTATTTTACCATCAAGACTGCATACCTCGGCATCCATATTGAGGATGTTCCCGAACATGACCCGACGATACCGTTGCGATGGCAATTTATCATACAAATCTGGTACAGTCCGATACTGGGGGCTGTTAAGGCGTCCATCCTTCTATTCATGCTCCGGCTCACCAGCCACATGACCAGAGTTAGGTGGTCGATCCATGCTCTGAACGCCCTGAACTTGGGCATGGTTGCGACAATACTCCTTGTCGTGATAATTCAATGTGGCCCCGTAGAGTTCAATTGGGACAAGTCGATTCATGGCGGCATGTGCATTAATCAGGGGTGGTTTTATATGTGCACAGCGGCTTTGACCATCTTTACCGACTTGCTTGTCCTGAGTCTCCCGTTCTGGGTGTTCCTCGGCCTCAACATGGCGCGCGGCCTTAAGATCACAATCATGTGCGTCTTTCTTCTCGGTGCAGTCGTCCCTGCCGTCGGCACATATCGACTCGTACTTCTCTATCAGACATTCTTCAAACCGCCGCCGCCGGACCCCACCTACTCGATCGGCCTCACCAGCTCTGTCGTCGAGTGCAACTTGGCCATAGTCACGGCCTCGGCGCCGGCTCTGCGTGGGCTGTTCCGTTGTTGGTTCCCGAAATTGTTCTCCAGCGGCAAGGCCAGCAACTACCCTTACAGCTATAGCATCAGCATACCCCCGAACGGAGCTGGAAGGCAAGTCTTCTCCGGTCCCTCCTGTGATGTGGAGGCCGCAAGCACTGCAGTTATTGCAATGGATGTGTGCCCTCCGAAGAGAGCAAGGAGTGAGGTAGTGACGAGAGCCGGTCCGGAAGACATGGACGGGAAAGACTCGATCGGGACGGACACGGATGATCATAGGACAATGTTGGTGATTATAGAATTGGAAGATGGTGGCAACTGGTCTCGTTCCATGAATCACGATGACTGGGCTCATCGTGATTGGCAGCTTAAGCCTTCAGCAAGTTCAGTGTAAATCGAGGCTCAGATATTCAGGTAAACCGCAACAGCACATGCAGCGCAGTCCATGACACGACACTGAGAAAGCCTTTGTGGCTAGCCAAACACCTCACCAGAGCGCCGGAGTCCAGTGCTGCACGCGTGTTTCACAGCTTCGCATTTAGTACCTGTCCCTTCAGCTCTTTGGCGATAGCGATGCCTGCAGCTCTGCCAGAGAAGATGCAGCCGCCCAGGAATGTGCCCTCGAGGGAGTTGTAGCCGTGAACTCCACCACCACCGAACCCGGCCGCCTCGCCGGCAGCGTATAATCCCGGGAAAGGTTCACCGTTTGGCTTCATCACATTGCTTGCAAGATTTGTTTCCAAGCCTCCCAGGGTTTTGCGTGTGAGGAGGTTCATTCGTACCGCAATGAGTGGCCCATGCTTGGGGTCCAATAATCGGTGCGGCGGCGCAACACGGCTTCTGCTGTCGGGCCAGTAATTTCTCGCGTTATGAATAAGCATGGCCTGTGCATCCTTTGAGTAGGCGTTATGGAATTGGCTGTCGCGGGTTTCGACGACGTCCTTGACCTGACTGTAGTCAAGGTGGGGACCGTCCCGCTCTTCAGCAAGCTTGTTCATACCATCTACGAGATCTTCCAAGTTGTCCTTGACAACGAAATCAACCCCATTTTTTTGAAAGTTCTGGACGGGGATAGTGCCCTTCTTTCCGAAGACTCGCGTCAGAAGCTGCCACCAAGACTCTGTTCGGCTTGTCATTAGCAGACATGACATCGTAATCGCAGCAGGGGTTTTGAGAGAGCCAGTTTGTTTCTGGAACCAAGCGTCGAGAGGAAAGGATTCCGGGGGGGGGGGGCACGTACTGCCTGTAATGTCCGGGTTCTGCTCAGAACCCGATAGAGCAAACTCCCTAGCGATGATGGACTGTGTGAGGATGAACCAGGTATAGTCATAGCCGGTATTGCAGATATACTTGAGTGTGGCTAGCGTGTCGGTTCCCGGAAACAGGAATGGGGGCAACCGCTTGCCGGTTGCATCAAGCCAAAGAGATGAAGGGGCCGGCAGGACACGAATCCCGTGGCTTGGCCAGATTGGATCCCAGTTGGCGAGGCCCTCCGTGTAGTGCCACATTCTGTCCCTGTTGACCACGTTGGCCCCAGCTGTCTCGGCGATACCAATGATGCGACCGTCGACGTGAGCGGGCACGCCAATAACAAAGTGATCTGGGACTTTTGGGCCAAGTCGGTCCTTTGGCCACGAGGCCTTGACTGCGTCGACATTGCCTCCGATGCCCCCGGAAGAGAGGACCACGGCGGAGCCGTAGAGCTCGAACGAGCCCGACTCGTTCCTATTTGTCTTGGCCCCGCGAGGAGAACCGTCTGGCTCCAAGATGCTGCCCTTGACGCCGACCGCCCTGCCGGTGGCCTCGTCGATTATGAGCTCGTCGACCCTGTGACGGAATCTGAATTCGACGAAGCCTTCCTTCGCCTTGGCCTTGACAGGCTCAGCAAAAACCCTCACAACCTCGGGCCCAGTCCCCCAAGTCAGGTGGAAGCGGGGAACCGAGTTGCCGTGGCCACCAGCGGTGCCATCACCCCTCTCAGCCCATCCGACGTTGGGGAGAAAACCCATGCCCCTAGCTTTGAGGTAGCTCTCCATGTGGTCGGTGGCGAAGTGGACAAAGGCCTCGGCCCACTGGCGGGGCCAGAAGTCATCCTTTTCGCGGTCGAAGCGGGCGGAATTGAACCAGTCTCGCATGGCCAGTTCGCGGGAATCATTGATGCCCATCCTCCGCTGTTCTGTAGAGTCGACACAAAAGATGCCGCCGAGGGACCAGAAGGCCTGTCCACCAAGATTGCTCTCGTTCTCCTGGTCGAGAATAACAACAGGTACATGGTTGCGGGTCAGCTCAAACGCAGCGACGAGCCCGGCAAGACCGCCTCCGACGATGATGACGGGCTCTTGACTGTGACGTGGGGCCATGTTGCCACTGCCTCGCCTTCTGTCTTATCGTATCCCAGGGCAATATTTATGTGTTCTTGTATGAGATGTGTGAGATGCGCCTAAGTGATGGTTTGGAGGCAGAACCCGACAATGGTGATCAAGGAGCCCTGTGTGCTTAGTTCGTAGCGTTCTAAAAGAAAATGAGGACGAGAGAGCTGAGGGGAGAAAGCCCCAATGATGCTGAGATAAAGGCAAGGATGGTCGAGGGCTAGAGGGTGAGATGTTCCACAATGCCAGGATTAACTGGTGTTTGGCCCATGCGGGAGAGGGGGGGGGGTTGGTCCTCTTTGGGCCCCTGGCTTCCCCATGGGGAAGCAGGCTGACACGACAGCTTTCAACGCTGCCTCGGCTTGCGACCCTGTCAGCGCCCCGCGGACCCGAACTGTCAACTCTTGGGAGAGGCTGCATGTCTCAGCATGCACGTGCGTTCTAACTGAACAACCAACCATGCACCCAAAGGAAGGACACCAAGTCTACAACCAACCACCATCCACACCTACGCACACCACCATCGACATCACCGCCATCATCACAAAACACAAGCATGTCCTGGCTGCATGCAAGCAAGATGTCCTCGCTGCTCTGCCTGTTGCAGCTTCTGGCCCTGTCTAGCGCTGATGGGTGCTGCTGGCCGACAGTCCGCAACGGGCAGGACAACACGCAGCCAGCCCTCACGCCTTGACTGATTGTGGGTCTCGGAAGACTAACAGACACGAGCACTCGCCAACTCACCTATGCCTTTTCGCCACTGACCGCTCGACATTCGCCCAGCATCCGCCCCCCCCCCCCCCCTCGTCAACGGCGAGCAACCCCGACGACCGCCCATTCACATCGCCCTGACGACACCTGACGCCACCCTTCATCCAGCCCATCCCGTCTCCCGAGGAACACATACACACGCACAAGGGGGAGGGGGCTTGGACAGCCCCCAGCAAAAAAAGAGCCCAAAAAAGGCTGTGATGCAAATTCTTCTCTCTCGCCGGGAATTGAACCCGGGTCTCAAGCGTTGCTGCTTCCTGGATGGGCGATGACAAGCTTGCATACTAACCACTATACTACGAAAGAAGTTCTCTTTGGATCTCGGTGTGGGGCCGAGGTAGCTGGTGGGCTGGTTGTTGGAATTCCCGGACGCCACGGGTACTTATATGTGTGTGGTGAAATTTCAGACCCACCGCGGGGTTTGAACTGTAAACTCGTAATCTCACGGGGTTCCGCGAGCTTGTCCGCGATGGCCCCCCCTGCTGCGATGGCTTGAATCCCGTGCTCTGCAGTCATCTCGGCGTCCTAGCACTGTGCGCAGCTCTAGGTCGAACTAGCTACGCCTCGGGAGTCATACGCACTTTCACAGCTTCAGCCTACTCGAATTCGGTGAGAAGGGTCTCAGTCCTAGAGCCACTGCTGCTAGGCGGTGCAGCTTCATATGATCCTCTCCCGCACCCGCGCCGCTCTAATTGCTGGCCACTAGGAAACACTCATGCGTTTTGGTGCTGATGGCGAGCGGTTTAGCAGGGACTCGAGCAATAATATCGTCCAAAATATGCATCTTAGTCTAATTATCTATGTACCAAAACCACACATCTTGATTTCTGCATTCTGCAAAAGTAAATCACCTCGATCGTCTCATGTCCACTCCACATTGCATATGGAACCAAAACACTTTATCTCAACAGTGAACACTCAAGGCCAGAGTCCAAGAGTCTACAGGCCGCTGCTCTCTGCGAAGACAGGTTTTGGTTCGAGGTGTCTGCTTGCCAATGGAGCTCGTCCTCTCAAAATCACTCCAGAGATGAACGGTACACGGAAACCCGGAACCTCTACTGTTTATTAACTATCATCCATGTTTTGGAGCTCGAAAGGTAATTTTATGGCACTACAATATCAGCCACAGTTCCAACCGCTTCGCTGCTAATTCAAACTAAGGCCACAGATGGATTGCGGCTCCAGGCCGATCCTGCCTGGTCTGGGGCCGTCAGCCGAAGCCGATGGATTGTGGGCGCCCCTTGAAGATATTGAAAAAAAAAAAAAAAATCTTCGCTCGGAACGTTCATACTGCCAGCAACCACTGGAAAAACTAACGCCAGGGGCACTCACCTTTTTGCAAAGATAATGTCAACCTTCGAACGCTGCCAATGATGATCCGCCAGACAGAGTGGAAGCAGACTGAGGCAATGCCATCGCGGCAGAAAGACCGAATAGGTTGAGACTGAGGGGCCAGGACTTTTGCCACTGTCACCAAGTGGGGACAACAGAGGAATGGGGGGATAGTAACGAGGATAGCATGAACTCGGGAGCAACGCTGTTGAGCAAGTGTTCAGCTCATGCAGGATCTCATCGACCGATGGCAACAACGCCAGTGCGCGGGGTAAGAACACTGTGAAATCCAGGCTTCTTGGTGTCGCAGGTGCAGAAAATAGGGCATAGTACGATGCGTTTCGATGGGCTGTTCGGCTCAGATGAAGACGGTATTGAAGTTTTGATACTGTATAGGTAAGGATGAGAAGAGGAGAGAGGAGAGGAGAGAGGAGAGGAGAGAGGAGAGGAGAGAGGAGAGGAGAGAGGAGAGGAGAGAGAAGAGCAGAACTTGGAGAGAGCGACACGGAGAGTTTGTGAACATTCAATGCCTGGAGACTTTGTTGTAATTGTAACTTCTCTTCGTCCTGATACTATTTGGCTTTTTGGTCACAAGAGAAGGCATATTTCCCAGGGAATTCACGGCCTGAAGCCTTGTCCAAGAGGGATCCGGGTGAGATCATACATTGATTGGGCTGGCACCTTCTTCAAGTTTGGGTATGCTCACCACATTAAGTAGAGTGGGCACGGTCAAGATCCACGTAAGAGACCGTCCAAATGTCGTTGCGGTTGTTTGATTGTTGGACCCCAAAGTCTTTGCTGCCTCTTGTGGCCTTACGTTACTTTGTGTGCCGCATGGTTTGCTGCAGGTCAAATTTAGAAGGCAAGGAGTACGGGCCGAAACAAACATTTCGATGACGAGAAGTCTGCAAGTATGTGGACGTCAGGACAGATATCAACGTAAGTATGAGATGAATTCGTTGATGTTTTTTTTTGTCTTCGCTCTCGCCTTCACTACTAGTACTTCAACCTGCTCGTGGAGGAATGTCACCAATATCTATAGGCAACTACGGAGAGGAGCGGTGGACTGCGCAGTTGCCTAGTACTTGAATGAAGTCTTGTGCAACCCTGAAGTCACCATTGGGGCCCGAGACATGTTGCTGGCTCATGGCCAGCCGGTGAATCCTAAATTGAAGGGAAGTTCCACCGGACTCTTCCCAGGAGCGTTCCGGCTACTATTGGCGCCTTTCTCTGCGAAATATCGTCATTCTCTTTCTTCCGCGTTGAAGGTTTTTCCTATGACTTCGTTTTCTGAGGATTCTTGTATGATGTGATTCCATTTCTGACTACTTCCTCCGTGTGATGGCTTCTACGTACATTTTTGGCTGGAGTGGTCCCGACTACATAGCTACTGTGCCAACTGTTCAACTAGCTACGTTTCCATATCGAACACACCATATCGCTTGGCGAATCTGTCGGTTTGATCCGTTATTCACATATTCTAAAGCAGACCAACACAGCTTAGAGTGACGACAACCTGAAAAATACGCTTGCAGCCAAGCGTTCTCTCTGCGCCACTAATCGCCATGGAAGTTGCTGAGCCCGAAAATGACGTCTCTCTACTCTTTGTGGGACTAATCACTGCCGTCACAGATGTCACAAGAGTCGTGATGCCCGATGCGGAAGCGACGTCGACAGCAAGAGTCGTTGGCCGCGAAGGTGGCGCTGGCGTCTGCCACTGGCTGTTGGTCAAGAAGTCAAGAATCGGCTGCGGTCCCCAGTACGAAATATCCGTCCCGGAGCTCCTGTTACCTGTCATCTGGACGTGCTGTACCGGACATTGGATCACACAAGGCTCAAGATTTGGGGGGGGCCACAGTCGTGGATGCTGGTGTCGTTGGCCTGTGACTCTGGGCGCGCCTACGCAGATAAGCAGCATGGCCAGTATGGTCTTTCTAATTGTTGAAGCGTTTTTTCGACGGTTTCGTTCTGCTATGCCATTGTGTTCAGCAGGCCGGTCAAGGTAGTCGTTGCCAGTTTCGTCCATTTTGTAGTACCTTTGCTGGGTATTGAAATGACCTGGGAGGTGGGAGATTCTGCCAGTGGGAATTGCACACCAGAAAATTGTCCCGTCTCTAATATTTATACCTTTGGATTAAACGCAGCTCAGGGAGGTGGCACACTGCTTTCAGTCTGTCACCATGGGACGGCCAAGTCAGTCCTGGCATGCTGTGACTCGACACCCGGTACATGCCACAAACACAACCAAGCGCCTTTTTCAACATCTGAATCTGACGCATTCTGACCACGAGTTACCAGGTCAGAGTATTTTGATATTTCTGAGTCGAAAGGCCTGTGCAGTAACACAGGAGACCAATAACGGTCGGTGGTCGAATTAGGACATTGGCGGGTCGTCACACCTGCTTTTCTCAAGAGGACCATGTGGCTGTCTTGCCTCACATCTGAGTCGCCTGGAGGGCCTGGGGGATGACGAAACGACAGGCTGAAAATCTTTGGCGGCCACTGTGGTTAGGTCATGCACTTTAGATTACAAGTCCTCCCCTCCCCAGTCCCAGGTGGACAAACAATCAAGAGTGCGAGGTGCTTTGGGGTTCGTCCCCTGCAATCTGGTTATGGTCTATTTCTTTAAAACTCAGTTATCTAATTCAACTAATTCCCTCCATCAAGGTAGTAAGTGACACTGCTATTGAGGTAGTCACACTGGGGTTGGTCGACAAAGCTAGATGTGACCGAAGGATAGTCGAATTTCTTGATAGGCCCCGTCGTCTCGCTTACTTCAGGCCAAGGCCCGGACTCATTGATCGCATCTATCGTGCTTTGATAGCCTCTGACTTGTAGGTACGCTAGGTCCGGGTTTGGCTGACCGGTGCGGATGAAGCTGCCAAAGTAGCCGCTGGTCAACTGAACGGTGAGCAAGTCGTTGATGTCGCGGTAGCTAGATCGAGAGCCACACAGTTAGCATTCAAGACCCATATTCGCTGCAAGATATTGGTGGACCAGATGTCCTGGCAAATTCTTCCTGGGGGGCAAGGAGAATTCAGGGCTGACCTGTGTAAAGCGCCAAAGAAATTCGGTATATCGGATGAGTGGACCTTGTAGTAAAAAGTGTTTGGGTCGCCGAGAGGATACTCTGGAGTGATGTCTCCTGTGATATCAAGTCCAAGAGGGTTGTAAGCCTGCTCAGGATATGCACGAACCTACGATAACGTGAGCATTTTCTTCTAGGATTGCGCAGTTCTCCACGTAATGGATGTCCGAAGGCCAACAACTTACAGACTCGTAGAAATACGCTGCAGGGACTGCATCAGACTCAGCGCCAGCAAACACGGTCGCTTCGCCCGCGCAACGCCAGACAAGGTCGGTATTGATGCGAACAGATACGTTCACTGAGTCAGCAGTAAGGTTGCCAGTATCGTAAAGTGGAAACAGGCCCGAATCAATGACGTCCTGGGAATAGTACGGCGAAATGTACAGATTTTGTTCGAGACATTCCGCTTCGGTGGTACACGTCTTGCTGTAGCTGCCTACTGAGGCACCATCGTCCTCCGCCACTCCGAAGATGATCGGAACGTAGGCAGTGTTGTCGTTTCTGGAGGTAAGAATAAGCTGCTCTGTGTTGATGACCTCACCGTCCTGCACCGGGTATCGAGCGACGTCTGCTAGGGAGCTCAAGTCTCCTGTGTAAGCAGTGAGACATTCTACCTGGGCAGTCAGGGAAGTCTGGTTACATCCTGCCTCGTTGAAGATGTTCTGGCCGGCCACACTGAATGATTCATTGACGGTATAATACTGTGATATGTTAGTTCAATCAGGTCTGCATTACAGGAATCGAAAGGCAAAGCAAAGATTGGGATGCCATCGAGAAAGTCTTCTCGTCAGACAGACGTAGCTGGTCATCCGGGCAGAGACCACCACAGGGAGGCAGGGCAGCCCTGGGACTGCACAAAGGGGAATTTGTCTATGGGGACTTCTCTTACAGAACTATAGGTAGTCCCATACCCGCTTCCAAGTCCGAGAGCGAAGTCAAAACCGAGATTTGACATTGCTACCGCTCCTTGGAACTTCCCAATGGCCTTGGGGGATCCTAACATGACACGAACGGAACCAGCACCTGCAGACTGGCCAGCAATTGTTATCCTCTTGGGGTCTCCGCCGAATTTCTCGATATTTGCGATGACCCAGTCTAGAGCCGTGATCTGGTCAGCAAGGCCGTAGTTTCCTGGCAGGTGGCCCGGAACGGCGAGAAAGCCGTAAGTGCTGAGCCGGTAGTTGATGGTCACGGTAACGACATCCTCGCGGGTCGCGAACTGACCACCATTGCCAGCCCCTTGCCCGCCTGCAGACTTGTCAGCAGAGAGTGGCGCACCTCATGGAGCCTGTTGATCACTAACCAGTGAAGCCACCACCATGAATCCAGAAGATGACAGGTCTGAGGTTCTCTTTCGACCCTACTCGTGGGATGTAGGGGGTCTCGATGTTGAGATACAGACAGTCCTCACTACCGCTGCCGTACTGTAGGCATTGTGGCCCGGCCAGTTGAGCAGGAACGACAGAGCCGTTTCCGGGGTAGACTTCACTGTACTGGAAGCGGCCGGGAAATTGAGCATAGCGTATACCGGTAAACCAAAACGCCTTCTTGTTACGGAAGCCCTGGTATGTATCGCCTGACTCGACAGTGACGATGGATATCGAGGGAGCAGGACTGAACCCGCCAACATCGTTTCCCGGCTGCGTCTGCGTGCAAAGAACGGGCAGAGACTGGTTGGTGTTATTGTAAGAAGCCGCCTGGAAGGATACGTTCTCGCTGCCGGATGTAGCAGTCAGGACGCCATTGTGAACCCAGTACTTGCCGCCATGGACATAACCAGCGTAGGCTTGATAACGCAGCTGGCGGCCGAGATCGGTAGCATTCTGAGCCGGGAGCTGTGAAGGAAGCAGTTCTTCATTGAGTGCCGCACAAGCGGCCTGTGCTTGGTCATAGGGTAGCGCGTCCAGCAGAAGCGCTCCAGTATGGTTGATATCATCCTAAGAGCCCGGGTCAGTCCGACGCGACCACCAACGCCTCGGAAGCGACTTTGGCCAGGATGGGCGTACTGTGAAATTCAAGTTATTCTGATATAGGAGAGTCAGACTGGTGTTGGCGTTCGACACCTGTACTGCGGCCGTCGCTGCGGAAGCGCAGACCACAGGCAGCAGAGACCTCAGAAGCATCATGGTGGCCATTAAATCGAGTCAAGTCGCTGTGGTACGGATGCGACGCGGGGTGCGCTGACTACACTGGCGGCACAGAACAGAAGTCTCCATCGCGTCGACTTGTGCCTCTGTAAGTATATATACATATTACACATCCAGCAGCGCGCTCCACGGTGAGCGCCGTGAGGCTAGTCGGATGGATCCATGAGGCGTACCAGGCGCGCCGATACAGGGGCAGTCGACGGATTGGACGGCTCCGCGTCCCAAATTGTCCAGAGAGCTAGCATGCAGTTGGCAGCATATGCTTCATTAGCCGGCGCTCTCGACCCGTCATCACCCTGCCAGCTAGCTGGCAAGGTGCCTGGAAGCTGGCCTGTCAATTTCCTTTCGACGATTTTGTCGGCCATGCGGACGCGTTATGCCTGTCATCACTGTTGCCCGCGTGGACAGGTGCTTGCCTAGGTGGGTAGGTAGAGACGTATTCAATGAGGGTTAATTGTAGCTAGCTCGCCCGCAGAGGCCAGGGTCCGATGCGTGGCCCCGAAAACCTGTGGAATATGGGCGCATTCTGGAACAGACTGGAACAGACAGCAAGTAAGCGGCACTGATCAGATCTCGTTGGTAATGATCGCGTTTTGAGGGAGTGGACGAGGGAGACTACTTAGACACGCGGGTAGTGTGGGGATCAGGGTGGGCAGGTCGATCTGCAATGAATTAATTCATTTAGTAAGGCTTTGCAGGAGGGTGAGACCCCGCCCTTGGAGCTTGGGCCTTCCTTATTCTTTTTTTTCTTCTTTTGCTTTCCTTTCCTTTCTGGGAGCTCCTGCTCGAACCCACATCACCACCCACCCCACCTCGGTCCACGCCTATCGTCACGTTCACAATCACCACTTGGCCAGCAGCTCAAACAATCGGGGTCAGCAGCGCCGAGACTCGAGAAGAGTGGCTGCCCGTCCCGCCCGCAGCCTTGACCTTCTTACTCTAACCCCCGAAAACTGGTCCGCTGCCAACGCTCAAGCTTTCAAGATGCCTCCGAACCCCTTCCTCCTGGCCGCAGACAATCCAGCGGCGCTGCTGGCCCTTCTTCGCGACACGCCAAACCTCGCCTCCCAGCAGGACGACCACGGCTACTCCCTCCTCCACGCCGCAGCGAGCTACAACCACCTCGACCTTCTGCGCGCCCTCGTCAACGAATTCAGGGTGTCTGTGAACCTGCGAGACGAAGACTCCGAGACCGCACTGTTTGTTGTCGAGACTGTCGAAGCTGCTAGAGTTCTGGTTGAGGAACTTGGCATAGACACAGCATTGACCGGGGACGAAGGGCTGACCGCACGCGAAAAGATCCAACAGGACGGCGACTTCCCGGCGGTCGCTGAGTATCTTGCTAGCAAGGAGGGTGCTGCGGCAGACGGGGAAGGCACGGCGCAAGCTGCCGTCAATGGAGCCAGCCTCAACGGCAGCCTGCCACCGGTTCCTCAGGGTCTCTCGGTCAATTTCGGAACAGTCAACGAGGATGAGGCTGCCGGTCCCTCGCCGGATCCTGAATTCAGGAGGCGTATCGAGGAGCTGGCGGCCAGGGAGGACCTGGACACGGAAGCCGGACAGGCGGCACTCCGACAGCTGGTAGAGGAAGCTGTTTCTGGGGAGGAATTGGCCCAGGAGCGAAACGTGCGGCCCAGGCAGGGCTGAAGGACGTCTTCGGCTGGCTATACGTGGCTTCTGATATCCCACAGCAGGTATTCGCTTGGGCAGCCTGGAGGCCGAAGAAATGTGGACTCGGCTGTGTCTCCGGAGAAGCCCTTGGGAAAGTTCGATACCGTCATGGAGAACCATGATTGCGAAGGCAACGCGAGGATGGCCTCGACAAGTAGCCTGCGCGCGAAGCAGGGCGGCAGAAGACCCTCCCAGACAACGGTACAAAGCCGCGAGACGGTCCGTTGGCCTGGCTCCCCAGGTGGCTGGTACCGACTCAAATATGGGTCGACCGAGTCCGCCGAGGACAACCGTGGGCTTTGGAGGCGCAGGAGTGACAACCACTCATAAATTTCGCTTGCGAACCCGGGCAGTTCCTCATCCTCGTGGTCTGCGATGAGCCCGGGAGGTCGCGCGAGAGGCGGCACGGTAATGTCGGTGTGCTCAGTGGTCTGAGGCGACGACGTGCACCGGAAGGGCTGGTAGACTTCCATAGGATCGGGTTCGGGTGCTAGAGAATGGTGTTAAGGGGGGGGGCCTCATGTAGAAGCAACGGCAGACAAGCGGAATCGTAGAGCTAAAACTCACTCTTGTTAGACACATTGCAAAATAGCCATGTCAGTGGCTCCGTCAGAGTGTTCTTGCAGGCGTACACCAGCCTGTCAAAGCCGGGCCTCCCGTGCAGCATCGATGGGCTCCGGAGGTCGATTTCAACCACCCAGCGCGGCCTCAGACCCCTGTTACCCTTTGCGCCGTGGGGCTTGCCGACCAGGCCTGCGCGCTCGTACGTCTCCTTATCAAGAAACATGGTAAGGCGGCCGTCCTTAAGGGTGAAGATGTTGTCCAGATCATTGCGGCCGCGTGACAGCATGACGACATCGCCTATCTTGATGTACTCGGTGAAGAAATCTCCCTGCAGGATCTGCAGCAGGGTCATGGTGACGCGAAAGAACTCTGGTGCGAGTACTTTGCCCAGGATCTGCCCTTGGACTGCCAGCCATTGGTCTTGGGGCATGGTGAGATCAACCTGGGCCACTAGTCAGCGTTGAGCATACGCGCATGTGGTTGTGATGAAGAGGACGAGAATCATGTGCTTTGCACAGCGAGAGAAACGCCTACCCTGCTGATGAATCCATCGAGAAGGACTGATGACCACGGCTTACCCCTGGTCTTCCATGCTGTCGGCAGTTGCTGAGGGTCAATGTGAGAGAGACGACCGTAGCTGAAGAAGCACTTTGACGCCTCATGGACGGTTGGTTGTGAAAACCCGAGCATATTATGTTGCACTTTGCTCTGAATTAGGTGCAGTGGCGAGCACAATTGCGAGAGACCCGTCCAGTTTCTGCTGGAGTTGCGCAACTGCGATATGCTGGGTCCGTAGGTCAAAGGTGTAGATGAGTACGCTGCTACAAAGGTACTTTACGTACGTCGTCAGTCCAGCATCTGCATCTTCAGCAGAAGTCGCACCTCTCGAAATGCACACCGAGGCATCTACTAGTCCAAGGTGACTCAGAGAATTGTAGACTGCAGTAGACAAGGGATTGTTCACATACATATATCAAAGCCTATGCAGGTAAACAAAAGCTGGAAGAGGAAAAAAAGAGCCCTCCCCCTCCAGATTCGCCGTGTCAGTACAGTACCGAGGCACTTGGTCACTTGGTACTTGAATGTTCAATTCTGGGAAATACGTAGGTTTTTTTATGGAAGGGCCATCCTCGGTCACCTGGGTACCCATGTGCTGCATGGACCTAGGTGCGCATGCAGCTAAACCGTATAGGCCCGACCGACCCTAGACGTCCCAAACTCAATCGTTACCCAGTAGCCACCTCAAGCGACTCTCATCATCAACCGCCGACCCTCATACTCCTCATTTTCTTTCAGAGGCAACAGCACTGGGCGTGAGAAGTGGCAGCTAGGGAATTCTAATTCCTCATCTGCCTTTTATCTTTGACATGCGCGGCCAGACAAGATGGAATGGCCAATGACACATACTCCCATGCGATTTTTTTAACCCCCCATTCTTGTTCCCTACCAGATCCAGACCGCGGGCTTTAGGACCCAGCATCTCGTCACCTCCCGGTGTTGGAATTCCTTCTGTAGCTGGTGCGCTCCGATTGACACAGGCTCAGATCTGTCGCACAGAGCGCCCACACCAACATGACGGAGCTGTTATTCCTCGTCCGGTTCAGCCAGGCGCACGAAACCTTCCGCGTGCCTGAGCTGCAAGCCCTGGCCGAGGCAGAGAACGTCCCCGTCACTGTTGCCTCATATAGCAGTCGGGTGCCGTTCTGCATTATCACGGGTCCTCCAGACCCACACGCTGCAGCCCGCCTCGTCCGCCGCTCCATTCTCACCCAGGCCATCTACGATTACTGGGGCTCCGGGGACAGTCTGGACGACCTGCACCTGGATGTCAAGGCGCGCTCCGCCCACCTGTGGGAGCAGCACGCCGCCGACTCGTGGAAGTTCAACATCGACTCCTTTCAGGGTACCCGCAGCAATGCCTCACGCCGCGACGTCATCAATTCCTTCCGCTATATGCCTCTCCGCGGCCCCATCAAGATGAAGGATCCCTCCCAGGAGTATACCGTCTTCGAGGAGTGGCCCAGCAACTCCCCGCGCCTGGGTGTCCCCCACCCGGATCGCTTCCACTTCGGTCGCCTCCTCGGCAGGGGCGCCCGCGACATGGTCGCGCGCTTCGACCTCAAGAAACGGCCCTACATCTCCACAACGTCCATGGACTCGGAGCTCGCCCTCGTCACCGCCAACATGGTCCTCGCCGCTCCGGGGAGGCTCTTCTACGACCCTTTCGTCGGCACCGGCAGCTTCCCCATAGCGTGTTCCGCCTTCGGCGCCCTGAGTTGGGGCAGCGACATCGACGGCCGCGCGGTGCGGGGCTCGGGCCACGATGCAAGGGCAGAGGCCAAGAGAGGCCTGATCAAAGGAGAGAAGACACTCCACGGCAACTTCAAGCACTACGACATCCTCGACAGGCTGGGCGACGTCTTCACCTCGGACCTCACAAACTCCCCCTTGCGGCGCTTTTCCTTCGGCATGGGCGGTCAGGGTGGAAAGGCGCGGCTCTTCGATGGCATCGTTTGTGATCCGCCGTACGGTGTGAGGGAGGGCCTGGTGGTGCTCGGGTGCCGGGACCCTGAGACGCGGCCGTGGGTCGTTGAGGCCGGGCACGAGAGGCTCAAGGACCCCAACTTTATACCGCCCAAGAAACCCTACAGTTTTCTCGCAATGCTCAACGACATCTTGCACTTCGCGTCGGAGACCCTCGTGGACGGCGGTCGTCTGTCGTTTTGGATGCCGACAGCCAATGATGAGGACCAGGAGATCCCATCGCCGACGCACCCCTGCCTCGAGGTTGTCGCCATCTGCGTGCAGCCATTCAATAAATGTGAGTCGCTACCTCTTTTGCTTGCTCCCAGCAGCAGGTACGCTCTTGCTGAAACTCGTTCCCAGGGTCTCGCAGGCTCATCACGTACCGAAAGCTGTCGGACGAGTCTGTCGCGAGGTCAGAGCTGGAATCGTGGAGGAGGGCGGCGGGAAAACAGCACGTGGGCACCACTGCTGACGAGCTCAACCCTTTCAGGAAGGGCTACTTTAACAAATTCCAGACAGATACCTCATCGTAATGCCAGGCCCGTCGGCCAATATTCAGAGGATGCGTCTTGCAAGCTGGTTTGTATGTATCCTAAACCACCCGTACTTGGGTCGCCTGTGACGCTTTGCCACGCGACACCCCGAGCGCGTTCTATGACACTGCGAGACGACCGTCTCTGAACGGGAACAGAATCCTTTACTGCCCTTTGGAGCGCCTGTCGTCTGGTCCACTGACTGGGGACATGGCCCCGACCGACCTGACACCTCACATGTAAACCCCTGGTTACGTGTCAATCCAAGAGCCTGCCTTTGCCGTCCGTGTTTCATCAAGCTCATGTACCGTGTCTTCGCTTCCATGCTATGTATTACGAACCGCTAACTCCATGCTCGGCAAAAAAATTCTTACCGGAACTCCAGTGCGCTGTAGCAACCCTTGTCCTCGACATGTTTCAATTCGAGTTGCTGGAACCTGGAAGCAAGTCAGCAGTGTGCAATAGCAGACGTGTGCGGCCACGCTGTGTATCCGGGTGTCTCCATGCGTGTGGGCGCGTCGACGCGTCACTTCCACTCACCTCTCGCTCTTGCTGTGGAAATAAATGCCATTGATCTCCCCCTGAACTTGATTAAAACAGATATAGTAAAATCCCTCGAAACTCGCACCACTGATGGTTCGCACCCTATGATCGGGGACAAGGAAATGCTCCTTCCAGCGCATGAAGATATGCTCGCTCTGGGCGATGTCCTTTATCACAACTGCGGAGCCCCTACGTGCCTGCTTAGAGTACGGTCGGAAGGCAGGGAACTTGGACCAGTGGGACAGGTCGGTCTTGTCGTTGGCCCCCCAACTCTCGTGTTTTGTCATGAAACCATACTTGTTCCCAATGATCTCGCCCTCGAAGTACGTTGTAAGCGTAGGGTGATCATCGGTTAGCCCTGGCGAGTAGTTGGAGAGTTAGCACCAGGACCACAGACGAATCGTCCAATCAGGGTGGCAAAGGACAAACCTTGGATACGGAGGTAGCCACAGAGGAACGATTCCCGCAGGTCGACATATTTGATCTCAACCTGGACCTCGTAGACCTGCCTCTCGGACTGCTGTGTCCCCGTGAAGCGACTGCCTGCTCGCAGATATGTTGACGGCGAGGCTGGGATTATCTTGCCATTGTCAATTAGTCTCCGCCGAATCGTACCCAAAGCCGTGCGACTTACTCTTTTGGAGGGGAATCCATATCCCATACTGGGCAGAGCGTATTCCTCTTCCGTCCCATGATTAAGGTCTGTAGGGATGTGCATATCGATATCAGGCCCTGACGACGTGCCCGTGCCCACCCCATGCCGTGGCCTCGAGATGTGGAGGGACTCTGAGGATGTCACATCGCACGGTGAGTCTGTTCGTTCGTCATCGGTTTCTGCCGTTGGGTGTTGGTCGATGCGGCCTTGGGTGTCGGCAGTAGAGGGACTAGTCGCTGCCATATCGGTGGTGGGTCCATCACTACTTAAAGACTGAGGGCCAAGAGGGCTTCTCGTGGAGGCCGGGGATGTGTCAACGTCCTGTTCGAGACTTGAGTGTCGCGCAGCACGTCTGCTGACGTCGTGGGTAGAATGATATGCATCAGAACGAGTATGCCAGCTAGTGGATGGGTGCTGTGCGGTCTGTTGTTCGTCAGGGTCTGGACATGTGGCGGCAATTGTGTACGGAGGTTGAGGACCTGGCGAGGACGGGGTAGGCATGACTGGAGGATAGAGTATGGCGTAGGCGGTTGGTGACGTTTGTCCGGCAGGAGCGGCTCCGAAAGATGTAGACTATTGAGAGGCGGGTGTTGGGCTTCTACCAGGCAAGGCCGTCCGCGAGGCCAATGATGCAGACACGGTACCAGTGAGAATTCGAGGCAGGCACTGTTCCAGCTGAAGGACGTTCAAGCCAGCGAGCCAGACAGGCGCGGCACGAGCAGCCTCGGAGGCACGTCGGGCGGGCTTTGCAAAGGAGTGTCGACGGTGACGGGTTTCCGGCCGTCAACGATGATGGCCCTGGCTATCGCGGACTGCGCAGCGAGAGACAACCGATAAGTGAGCCAGAGTAATCCAGATATTCGGCGTGCGGCACCCGCAAGGCTGTTGAGTGCCTGGAATTTGGGTGCTGGTCACCAGATGCTGGATGCTTGGACGTTGCGCCTGGGAAGTAACAAATCCGCTGTTGAACTAGAACTAGGAAGCGTCGCGAAAGGAGAAGTGGAAGTCGACTGGTCGGGCCGGGTCGAGTCAGAGCAAGACTAAGACGAGCGTTGGAACGGCCCAATGTTGGAGAAGGCTAAGACCCAGAGCGCGACGCCTTTTGGTGCCGAGGGAGGGAGCGCTGCTGCTGTCGCTTGCTAGTTCCTGGACGAGGGGACTCGGCAACAAGGAGGGGAGGAGAGAGGCAACAGGAAAAAAAAAACAAGATGCTAGTCCAGTCGTCTGCGTTCCTATCGGTAGGTACTAGTTAGTCTCGCATATCCAGTCCATATCCTGGATGAAGGTGTTGCGCAAGCTGATTGAGGGACGAGTGTCACGACCCAGCAAGTGACGGCCACCCGCAAGCCGGCTTCCAGCCTGGCGTTACCTACCTACCTAGGTACCTACAGTACGTCGGTACGTAGCCTACCTGCGGAGATATCTGGGTACCTACCCAGGTACCGTGTATGTCCGCTTGCCACCTGCCTGCAATGCGAGGACCCGTCGCAAAGGGCCTCGACCCTGCACCACCGCACTATGGCCCACCTGGGCAATCGATGGACCCCGACAGATGTGACAGGCAGCCAGGAGCAGCAGCCAGGCATCATGGCTCAACTCTGTGGCCTCGGAAGCCTAGGCGCATCGCATCACTTCCGACCTTACTTTTCCAGATGGATAGCAAAATCAAGACGGCCCCGAGGTCAACTCTGAGCACGCCGCGTCGTTGCACTCACTCCCAGAGTCAGGACCCTGCATTGTCTGAGGGGCTGGAGTCAGGAGACAACAGACAACAGACAGCAACCATGGCCTGGCCAACTACGGCATCCCCGACCGCTTCGCATCGATCATTGACCACTCAATCACCTGTAATGTGGCGTGTCGAGGCAGGACAGTAGGTCACATCAAGTCTGCGTGGGAATGCAGCATATTCAGTGCGCATTGTAAGCAGTGGGCTGGCTTGTCATTTGCGCAGTTTGCTCCTCTACTGGAACACTACACGCCAAGTTATCGGCCATACGGAGGCTCGCCGTCGCCTCTAGACCCATCCTCGTTGCCGGCTGTCGTCCCCGATGTGCCCGCCATTTCTCTTTTCATTCTTGCTTGTCTCGCTGTCTTTGCCAGGCCAGCCACTCCTCCCCAGGTACAGACAACCTAAGCAAGATACACGGGTGCGAGGCCGAGGCTGAACCCGAAAACCAAGCCAGCCCTTCTGTTTTTCCCCTTGACGGAGCAGCCTCACAAGACCAGGGAGGCCATCATGCTCTACCATCCTCCCAATGCCCCGTTCAGATGGGCTTGATCTTAAAGTGCAGAGATATCAGGGAGAAGACAAGCGCTTTCAGGTCCTGCACCAGGTAATAGAAGACCCGCAGACCCTCGGGGTCGGCAGATTCGGTCACGTCGTGGAGCGAGCCGATCTTTGCTGTCTCAAAGCTGATGTGGTCGCCGCCCATCTTGATCTCGAGCTCCTGTCTCCCATCCTTGTTTTTCTGCGGCCACTTGCCGTCGTCTTCCTTGAGGATTTCGCTCGACTTGATAATGCGCTTGATCTCCTCGATGATGACGGAACTCACACACACTGCGAACGTAGTCCTTTAGCACCTGCAATCGAATTCCGATGTGTGCGTGTACGCGCACGTGTGCATGGGTGTCGAGGGGTCGGCAGGTGTCATGATTGAGACGGCCGGGAGGGGGAACGTACTCTCTTTGCGAATGAGACTGTCATTCCGGTAATTGGAGTTGTTTGCGTACCGTGCGACGGCGCTGCGTCCATCGCCTACGACTCGGAAGTCGAACTCTGCCGTGACAACGCCGTCAGCTATCCGAGGAGCGATGGGGGGAGTGGGCAGACAGGGCGGAGGGGGGAAACACAGCTACACACCCAGAAACTCATGGCCGAAACGGCCTGAGTGACCAGAGTAGTACCGAATGTAGAACGGTTCGTTGGCGGACGACATGGCGAGATGAAGTCTGAACTGTCGCTCCCAAGCGCATGGTTGTCGCAGGCGTCGCCCGGAAGCTTTCATGCGACAGCAGCATGCAAGCGATGGGCGGCAGGCAACCAACAGCTAGGTACCTAGGTACCTAGGTAGTGACCTGGACAGAGCCGTAGGGTGGAGGTCGACTCAAGAAGGCAGTAACTGGCAGGGGTCGATCATCTCAGAGCCTCAGAGCTCTTTTTCCACACCCAAGTGTCCGTTGCCAGGCATGCAGGTACTCGGAAGCTCCCAATTTTCCAGCTCCGGCTGGTCGCGCTCGGACCAGGCCCAGGCGATTGCGAGGGGCGGCTGCTGGGCGTGTTAGTGCCACTCTGTCACTGCTGCCAGCCGCCGCCAGCCTGTGTGCACTTAGACGCAGCAGCACCAGCAGCACCAGCACCAGCGGCCCAGCAGCCATCAGCCGGCAGGGCCAGATCTCAGCAACGGCAGACTGACTGAGATGCATCTCTGGCCTGTGAATTGATTGCGCCAACCCACCTTCCGCCTCCCTCTACACTGCGCTCGACAATACAACAGCTCTCCCTTTCTGGCCCGGCCGCACACGCTGTTTGTTTTGAAGCTGGCACTCAACTCCCACCCCTCGCTCCCTTCAGTGTCCCAATTGAGCTGTTGGGGCCTGTCGTTCTCTCCATCAATCGGCCGTCGATAGCAACGACTCTGGACACTTGTCGACTGCATCAGCCAGGGGGAGCTTCCAGTCGCCCAGGTCCCGCCGTCGACAGCACTCGCCGCCCTCCCTCTCGGACCAGGGCAAACAGCACCGGCATTGCCATCAGTCTGACACCTCGCGGGAAGCTCTTTGGGCTGCCCACAACCCATTCCCGCCCAACATGTCCTCCTTCCTCGAGAATGCCTACAGCTTGGTCCACCAGGACAATGCCGCCGACGTGCCCTCCATGTCCGAGCTGCGCACGCAGCTCGAGAAAGGCACCGACGAGAGCAAGGTCCAGACCATGAAGTCCATCCTCACAATCATGCTGAACGGCGATCCGATGCCCCAGCTGCTCATGCACATCATCCGATTCGTCATGCCCTCCAAATCCAAGCCGCTCAAGAAGCTGCTCTACTTCTACTACGAGATCTGCCCCAAGCTCGATGCTGGCGGGAAGCTCAAACAGGAGATGATCCTTGTCTGGTACGCAATCACAATGAGCTGCTACTTGCGCCCCTCTCCTCCCCGACCTTGCGAATCCCTCGTTTCCATGCGTACTGACAGCGTCTGTCCCGCAGCAACGGCATAAGAAACGACCTCCAGCACCCCAACGAGTACATCCGCGGCAACACCTTGCGCTTCCTCTGCAAGCTTCGCGAGCCCGAACTGATCGAGCCTCTCCTGTCCTCCGCCCGGTCTTGCCTCGAGCACCGCCACGCATACGTCCGCAAGAACGCCGTCTTCGCCGTAGCCTCCATTTACCAGCACTCCCCATCACTCATACCCGACGCCTCGGAACTGATCGCGACTTTCCTCGAGACCGAAAGTGATCCCACGTCCAAGCGGAATGCATTCGCCGCCCTTGTCAGCATCGATCACCAGAAGGCCCTGGCATACTTGAGCTCCGTCTTCGAGGGCATTCCTAACGCCGAGGAGCTCCTGCAGCTGGTCGAGCTCGAGTTCATCCGCAAAGATGCCGTACAGAATCCCCAGAACAAGGTAGGTCCCCGGGCCGTTGTGAGACAGGCAGGGGCGATCACATGTGCTAACATCTTCAGGCGCGCTACCTGCGATTGATATTCGACCTACTCGAGGCCGGTGCGTCGACGGTCGTCTACGAGGCTGCCTCGTCACTGACCGCCTTGACGAGCAACCCTGTCGCCGTCAAGGCAGCTGCAGCCAAATTCATCGAGCTGAGCATCAAGGAGGCGGACAACAATGTGAAGCTGATCGTACTCGATCGGGTGGATCAGCTGCGGTTGAAGAACGAAGGGGTGTTGGACGACCTTATCATGGAGATTTTGCGCGTTCTCTCGAGCCCAGACATCGACGTGCGCCGCAAGGCCCTGAGCATCGCCCTGGAAATGGTCTCGAGCAAGAACGTCGAAGAGGTCGTGCTCCTCCTCAAAAAGGAACTTTCCAAGACCGTGGATCAGGAATACGAGAAGAACACCGAATACCGCCAGCTCCTGATCCACTCAATACACCAGTGTGCCATCAAGTTCTCTGAGGTCGCGGCCAGCGTTGTCGACTTGTTGATGGATTTCATTGCAGACTTTAACAACACGTCTGCAGTGGATGTCATTAACTTCGTCAAGGAGGTCGTCGAGAAATTTCCCAAGCTGCGGCCAGCCATCGTCCACAGGCTGGTCGACACGCTTAGCGAGGTGCGCGCCGGCAAGGTATACAGGGGCATCCTGTGGATTGTCGGCGAGTACTCCCTTGAGGAGAAGGACATCAGGGATGCGTGGAAGCGGATCAGGGCCAGTCTGGGCGAGATTCCGATTCTCGCCTCTGAGCAGCGTCTTCTGGACAACGTCGACGGCGAGGAAGAGAAGGAGAAGGACCAGGTCAATGGCCACCACAAGCCCGCTGCACCGACGGGATCACGGAGGGTGCTTGCGGACGGTACATACGCAACCGAAACGGCCCTGACAAGCCAGTCGTCCGCTGCTGCCAAGCTAGAGGCCGTCAAGGCAGCACAGAAGCCCCCACTAAGGCAGCTCATTCTTGACGGCGATTATTACCTTGCGACGGTCCTTTCGGCAACTCTAACGAAGCTTGTCATGAGGCATTCCGAGATCTCATCTGAACACGCCCGGACGAACGCTCTGCGCGCAGAGGCGATGCTGATTCTCATCTCCATCATCCGGGTTGGCCAGTCCCAATTCGTCAAGGCACCCATCGACGAGGACTCCGTTGACCGGATCATGTCTTGCGTACGGTCTCTGGCGGAGTTCCGTGAGCACAAGGAGTTGGAGACGGTGTATCTGGACGACACGAGGAAGGCCTTCCGTGCCATGGTACAGGTCGAGGAGAAAAAGCGGGCCGCCAAGGAGGCAGTTGAGAAGGCAAAGACAGCAGTACAGGTTGACGACGTCGTGGCCATCCGCCAGTTAAGCAAAAAGAATATGGGAGACGGATCGGACGACGTCGAGATCGACCTTGAGCGCGCCACAGGTGGCGACAGTACCGCGACAGAGGACCTCAGCTCCAAGCTGAGCAGAGTTGTCCAGCTCACTGGCTTCTCAGACCCCGTGTACGCCGAAGCGTACGTGAAGGTCCATCAGTTCGACATTGTGCTGGACGTGCTTCTTGTCAACCAGACCACGGAGACTCTGCAGAACCTGTCTGTCGAATTCGCGACCCTCGGAGACCTCAAGGTCGTAGAACGGCCGACGACACAAAACCTGGGCCCGCATGACTTTCACAATGTGCAATGCACAATTAAGGTCTCATCGACTGACACGGGTGTCATTTTCGGAAACGTCGTATACGATGGCGCCCACAGCACAGACACGAACGTAGTGATCCTCAACGATCTGCATGTAGACATAATGGATTACATCCAGCCAGCAAGCTGCACCGAGACGCAGTTCCGCACGATGTGGACAGAGTTCGAGTGGGAGAACAAGGTCAACATCAACAGCAAGGCCAAGACTCTGCGTGAGTTCTTGGACCAGCTGATGGCGGCGACCAACATGAACTGTCTCACTCCGGAGGCAAGTCTTAAAGGCGACTGCCAGTTCCTGAGCGCCAATCTCTACGCGAGGAGCGTGTTCGGTAAGTCAAAATCATTCGCATTTCCACCCAAGCAGGCCTGGTGCTAACTTTGAATTACAGGTGAGGATGCTCTGGCGAATCTGAGCATCGAGAAAGAAGGCGAGGACGGGCCCATCACAGGTTTCGTCCGGATACGGAGTCGCAGTCAGGGCCTGGCGCTCAGCTTGGGCAGTCTGAAGGGCTTAAACAAGATTGGGACGTCCGCCTAAATTCTAAGGAGTTGAGAAGCATAGATAGGGATGACGGAAACTGATTTAATTTGAAAAGCCCGCGATGAGATGGGACACGGTAGCAGAAAGCATAAAGATACGCACGCTGCTGTCTCCAAGGTAGTCCACACCAAAAAAGCTACCACGATTGAATTTGTATGACTCTGTTGAATGTCACCTAGAATTCACCCTGGAATTTTACACATGCCGTGGGTGTGTCGGAGTCCCTCCGTCTGCTATTGATACAAGATATTCTCGCCGTTCAAGATTCGCGAGAGAAGACAAGCAAGGCCTCTTAGTCCTTCCTGTACTACGAGTGTGTTGTACTGGTGAAAGTACATTCAATTTTTCGCTGTGGTTTTGTGTTCTCCTAGCGGGGCTTGGTGGCTGGAGGGTGACTGAGGTCGTATTGAACAAAGGTCAGAGTAGCACCTCCATGCCTTGCTTGCCATTGACAAATAGGCAATCAATTTTGTCACTTTTTGTTCGGTTGGAAAGCTTCCTTGTCATGTAAGATAAGCCAGAATTTGGAAATCCATTCTGAGCAGACTTCGTTATGCATCTTGAATTCCAGAAAGTAATCCCACATTGTCGAATGACATCTTCACCCAACAGGGTATACATACCGCTGGATATCTCAGTTTCACTACTAAGAGACAACACTAGTGGTAATAGTCAATAGTATTTATTAGGTGTGGGTCACGCAAGTGATTATCCCATTATAGATTATAGCAGCCACCACTCGCTTAGTCGAGGAGCTGATCAGATCAAGGTACAAAATCAGGGTGAGTGTCGTGGTAAACTGGTATGAGTTGTTGAACACCATGGAAACGTAGAAGATGGCAAGCAGCAAAGGGGTATCTCTCAGTACAATGTGGGGATCAAAGCCCTGACAAAGATTTGTAAAGCCAAATGCAAAAGCCCTCATGTGTCTGCTATATGATGATCCGAGATCAGGTTTGTTTGGGGCGCTCAAAAGACAGGCCGATTGGGTCCTTGGTGCAAAATGCCGAAATTGGTTTGATGCTGAAGAGCAGCGAATGGAAAGTGAGGCTCGGCTCGTCCACTAGTCTGGTGGATTGTGGAAAGGTTGGAGCTACTCTGTAGAAGGACCTCTTAGTTGTAACGTAACAGAGTGCCGATCTCGAATGTGGACAGTCGAGGGACAAGGGTTGGTCTGTGAACTGTCGAGTGTCTAGTACGGGCGCAATAGCTAGCTCTGACCTAGATCCATGATTAGGCCATTGAGAGTTCGCTGCAATGCGTGAGACCAGCCGTGACCATCTGACGCATACAAGCGCAGACTGGATACGATTGGTGTTTCCGGACGAAGATGGGCTCTGCATGAGTCTTACGGCTCTGTCGTGGCCGACGTGAAATGGACCGTATCAGGAGACCTGAGCAAGCTGTCTGTCAGGATTCGTTGACGGATGAGTGTGAGTTTCGTGTGCTAACTCGAGCGGCGTGATATGTGACAATTGGACTGGGAACTTGAATCTCGAATGTTCGGCCGCGTGTCAGACTGACTCCGAGATTGGTAGTCGTCACATGGTTCTGGAGGCCATCAACGTGACCGGTATCGACCCGTGGAAGCTGGTCTTGGCCGAGCCTGTATGGGCATCGACACAACGTAAGACTCCGACTCCTGCTTTTAGCGTGGAGGCTCGTAGACGAAAGCGTTGACAACCTGGTCCGTCCAGCCCTGGGCGGTAAGTGAAGCATTGTCTTTCAGAATTTTGCCCATGTAGACGAGTCGGACACGGTAGCCAGAGGGGAGCTGCACCCGGGAAGGTAGATTGTATTAGTGATGCTGGATCCTGCTGGATGAATGGATGAGAAGATTTAGTGTGTGCACTTACACTGCTCTCTTCCATAATTCGGTGAATTATGCTGCGGACGGACTCGTCCTTCCCGACATCCAGTTTCAGGTCTCTGGCAGTATTGCTTAAGCGAACGACGGCCAGGACCTGGTCGGAAACGTTGACGACGGCCTTGCCCTTGTGCATGCGACGTCGCTCCGCCTCGTCCTCCCCGTCCTCGTCAACATCGTCAGCACCCGCAGTGGTGTCCTCTGCAGTCTTAGCCTCTCCAAATCTGTCGTCGTTGTCGTCATCACCAGATACGATGTTGCGTGGGTCAGAGACGATGTGGGCAGGCAATTGGTAATAGTTTCCTAGAAGGTCATAGGCGCCGTCGGCCAGATTGCCCGTCGGCAGAGTGATGTCGGCCGCATCGAGAATTGATTGCGCAGTGGCAAGAGCCAGGGAAGCGCTGGAGTCGTCACTGGAGTCATTGGAGTCGTTACGTCTCGTAATATCGGCGGACCACAAGACATCGAGGGCAGCATGCAGAGTCTGCCAGATCTCTGGACGGCCACTAACTCTGGTATCGAAAAAGTCGGTGCGTTCACGATCTAAAGCAGCTCTAGACCAAATGCGATTCTTGGATGACCACTCGCTCCGACGTAGCGGCTTGTTGATGTGCTGGTCGAGGGGTCTACGCCGATGTCGACTGCGGTGCTGTTGGGGGCTGGCGCGGTCGTGGTCTGGCCCGGTGGAGCGGGTGGATGAAGGTTGGGCCTGTGTCTGCGACTGCGACTGGGAGAGGTCTGCAGATTGGGGCCGGGCAGGAGCAGATCCACCGGGGTAGGGGGAGTTGGGGCCCCGAGGCAGCGAGAAACAGCAACCCTGAGGTCGGTAGGTCAGTTGACGATGCTCAAGATGTGCGGGATAGACAGCGCAGGGCAGGACAGGGCAGGACAGGGCAGGACAGGGCAGGACAGGATAGGACAGGACAGGCTTGGCATTTCGCACCATCTGGAGAGGCGACAGCCTCGGAAGGCTGACCTTTGCTTCCTTGCAGTCGGCTCCAGGCTGAAATGTGCCTCGAAGGTGGCGGGTATACCTCGTGGGAGCACACCGTGAGCCGAGGTTGTAAATGAATGGCCAAGCGGTGCGGCTGGCAATTGGGCGATTGACGACTGTCAACTGATGGCGGGACAATCAGGCCTTCCCAGCTTCCTAGTTCCTCATACGCTCATGTCGGTCTCGGGCTGCTATTATGGCATGATTCATTGAAGAGAGACAGGCCTTGGTGATAGGCACCTGAGAATGGGTGGGGTTGGGGGCCGGAAATCACGACCAAAGTTGAGGGGTGGGAAGGAAGAAGCTTGTTGGATGGGATGGCAGCAGTCGGTGGTGACTCGAGTGACCGGGAGATCGGGTCAGGTCAGGTCAGATCAGATCAGATCAGATCACCAACAGGGCACAGGGGTCTATTCGTTGGTCTAGGATGTGGGGAAGCTCTGCTCTGTGCAGACCCACCACCCGATACGTCCTCCTGCCAGAGCGGAGGAAGGGTCACAACAACGACAAGGACGGCAGCAGCAGAGTATCTACAATAAAGGCTTACTTAAATGCATGACTACCTACCTAGATAGGTAGAGTGCCTCAACTGTTGCAGGTGGTTTAAAAGGGAGTGTCTGCCGCGGGTGGCCAAGCCTTCGAATGGCACACGAGATACGCAGATAAAGATAGGACCTCAGCCCTCCCTCTGCTTGCCTCGCCGTGCCATATGCCCAACGCACAACTGCCACATCACCATAGATACCCTCTGCACTTCTTACTGCCACAGAGGCACCGCGTCATCTCCTCCTGCAACTTCTCGTCCCTGGCATTGCTCTCAATCTCCCCCTGCCCGTCCACATAGTCAAAAGTCAACTCTTCGCCCTTGCCAATGTTGCGGATCGCGAAGAGCGCAAGGTCGTGAATATGTTTGTCCGCGTGGTCGCCCACCCGGGCGAAAATGCGCAGGTTGGGGTCACAGCTGTGGTTGATGAAGCGCGTTGGCCCGGACATGAACTCGCCGTCCACCTCTAACGGCGCTCCTACCAGTCGCGGGTCCATCGAGTCGGGGTCCGTAAACTTGTCCAGCCCAAATAGATAAACATCCTTGCGCTGCGCCTTTGACGAGTTGTGTCGCCTCCTTTCGGCCTCCTCTGGAGTGATGACCTCGCCCAGGTAGCAATCCACAAATTGCCCACGTTTCAGTTCCCGCATAGTCCTAACCCCCCAGCCGCGGTGGTCCGCCGTCCTGAAGATCTGCAGGGGCACCTTCCGGCCCCTCTCGACGACGCGATTGGGGCAGTAGTCCTGAGCGCAGCGGCACGCCTCGTGGCATTCGTAGATAGGTGTCCTTGAGTTGAGGTAGGAGCTTCGCAGGAGCCCTTTTTTGGCTCCCTGCGAGTGGTAGGCAAATCGCTTCTTCTTCGGCGTGCCTCCGACGGGGCCATTGGTGGCGTGGCGGTGTTCATTCACCGCAGCGGACCCGGGGGTGCCTCTGGATCCATCACGGCTGGCCCTCGATCTCGCCCAGCTTGGCTTCCTCAGGTGCTCCTCCGCCCACTTCAAGTTCTCTTGGTCCTCCTCGTCGAGCTCACCCTCCTGATCCTCGTCATCCGAGTCCTCCACCTCGTCAAGGCACGCACAAGCGGAGTACATGCATGACTCCGAATCGGGGCAGACGCACCCCGTGCGAAACTCCTTCTCGGCAGGCGTCACACCCGGACCCAGGATAGAGCGATCGATGAAAAGAAAGCTGGGAGGCAGCACGGCACCGTCATCTGTCTCATTGACTATGGTGACGGGGTATTTCTCGCGAGCGGCAAAGTCGCGCAGCTGACAGAAATGGCAGGCCTTGCGTTCGGAGTCGGGGACCTGGGCCAGAAGTCAGGGCGACAGATTCAGTCGAGACCAGACCCAGGCCCGTTCAATTTCAGCTCCGGCTCCGGCTTCATACATACCTTGGACTCGACATCATGGTGATAGAAATGACGCTCTGTGGCTGCTTCCATGCTCTGTTGTGTTTGGCGGGGATGTTGTGTGTGCTTCTGGATTGGCCAGCAGGGCTTGGCTGCAAGTCAAATCATACAAAATGATGGTGTGAGATAGGGGGGAGATGAAATATGCAGGCATTGCCATGTCACACTCGAACCGTCGCGTGCCGCAGGTACAGTCGTGGGGGAGACGCGTTTGGAGCTGACAGCTACCCCACGTTCAGCTGAACCTTGAGAGGGACATGGGTAGCTACCTAAATACCTGGGTGGATACTTGGGTTCGTGCAAACAAACGTGGGGCAGCTTGGGCCGCCTCAGCTGGTGTGGTCGTTTTCCACTCGTACCACCAAAAGCCTCAAAACATGCGCAGTATGTTCAGGTTTATCACCACACCACCTGCCAGAGGATACAATATTCAGGAGCGAGGTGTCATACCAAAAGCCTTGAGCCTGGGAGCCCATCCCACATGACATTCTCCTATTGCGCGTGCGCTCACTACTTACAGCACATCCACAGCAGCATACCTAGGTGTATCCCACTACTCCGCATGATTCAAGTGCCGAGTTCGTACAGGTCAGCATGGGCGAGGGTCTGAGTCCCAAAGAGGGTCTACTTTCTTTCCTCCTTCAATGCCTCTTAGCATCTGAGGCCGTTGTCGAATCTCCACAGCGTCCTCGTACCCATCTCTTATGCAGCCGATACTTCGTGGACAGTCTTGACAAAAGCCTCTGGGTCATGGGCGAAGCGCCCGAGAAACAGGCCATCCGCTGAGTCCTTGAGCTTCTCGAAAAGGCCTGGGCCGGCAGAGCCGCCGTAGATGATCCGAACGGCACCTTGCCGCTCTTTGACGCATGGCAGCTCCCGCAAGGCACTCACGACACCGACCACATGCTCAGCTGCGGCAGGCTCTGCGGCGCCGATGGCCCACACGGGCTCATAAGCTAAGATGACCTCGGCGGCTTCCGGCACCGCTGCCATGACGCTTTCCACCTGCGTTGCACACTGTCCGACCGCCATGCTTACCACGCCCTTTGTGCGCTCACCGAGGCACACCAGCGGTGTGAGCCCGTTCCTGGCAGCTGCGGCGGCCTTCTTTGCCGTGTCTGCATCCGTCTCGTGGAATAGTCGCCTCCTCTCGGCGTGACCAACTTCAACGATGCGGCAGCCCACCTCTGCGAGGACAGACGGAGACACTTCGCCCGTGTACGACCCAGCGTCTTCCCAGAATGCATCCTGGGCACCCACCAGGATTGGCACACCGCTTGATTGCACCTGGGAGACAACCGATGTCAGGGTGATGGCATCCGGGATGATGAAGATGTCAACCGCGTCGAGTCCAGGAGCCGATGTGAGCTGGGCCACAACATCAGCAACGTACTGCGTCGTCCGCTGTGCCGAAAAGTACATCCTTTAGTTGCCATCAGCAGACTACTCAATGCGAACACAAAAGAAATGATTCATACTTGGTTGATACGCCTACCAGACGGCGGCGTTTCTGTGCCGGGGTAGCCATGGCTGAGACGTGCGGAGCTGACTGGTGAAGAGGGCCTGAAGGCACCTTGATGAAGACCGAGAGCTGCTCCGTGCTTCGAGCGATCTGACCAGCGCCCGGTAGTAGAAACCGAAATACAGATGGATCTGGGTAACAAGACGGAGCAGGCACGGCCAGGACCAGAACCAGAAAGGAGGAGATGATGGTCTTCGGGGTCCCACCCCTTCTCCCTTCAGACCCCTGGGCGTGACACAGAGGCTTGTTTGGGCGGTGCGACAAAGCAGCATGAGAACAGACCACCAAGTCTTCGTCTCTGCCGCTGACGACTGAGCCGGCGATGCAGCAAGACAACGACTATACGCTTTCAAGGATCTCTGACTGAGACGAGGTTGTCCGCATTCCGTCACGAGTGCGGGCCCATCAGTCTTCTCGTACGTCATAGGCAAGGCAAGGCAATCGAGTTTGATGATACAATTTATTCGTCCCGAGTATATTAAAGGCAGGTCTCGTCAACATCGCAAATGCAAAAATCACTCTGCATCCCGCTCAACCTCGCGAATGGCCTCGACCTTACTGGCGCTGGCACTCTTCTCATCGAAAACGTATCCGAGCCACTCCTTGGCGAGCCTGCGGGCCAGTTCCAACCCGATCACTCGCTCACCCATGCACAGCACCTGAGCATTGTTGCTCAGCACCGCCCGCTCGACAGAGAAGGAATCATGCGCCGTGACCGCCCTGACACCTTTCACCTTGTTGGCGGTGATGGCGACCCCAAGTCCTGTCCCGCAAATTAAGAGAGCGCGGTCCACCTTCCCATCGGCGACTAGGCGAGCAGCCGCAGCTGCGCGGTGAGGGTACGCAGTCTTGTCATCTGTGGCGAACGACCCGACGTCTTCAATGTGTTCGACTCGCGGGTCCTTGGAAAGGTCGGCTTTTATGGTGTCCTTGTATGTCACGCCTGCGTCCTACAATCCCAACTATCAGCGCCGACCCTCGGCAGACAATCAGAGGGAATTGGGGCTGGCTTACATCGCAGCCTACGGCCACTCTCCACCTGGGTGTTGCTCCGTTTGCGGTCATCTTGAGGTATACTTCACGGGAGCGGAACTGGCCGATCAAGATTCTGGAGCGATGTGAAGTCACTATTGGGTTCAGAATTGATGCACGTGTGTGTGCCCGACAATTAAGGTCGAACGGGTCATATAAACAACTTCTAGGACCACGTTGATGGGAGTCAGGCACAAAAATGAGGGGTGCGAGGTTGGCCCATGGGAGTTTAGCCGTGTCATCATCGTTCGGCAGTGCCAGACTATTCCCAAAAGTTGACGACCGGGAGGTCCTGCATAATTGGAGGTGGGCGACTGCCATGTCGATTGTACTAGTACATGAAGCGTCGAGCGGCGAGAGCGGACTTCACTCTTACCAGAGCTCACCACCCAAGCCTCTAGGGCTCCCCATCGAGGGATCGCTTGTCACCCTTGGGGGTGTCGAAATTCAGGATGGAATTTCCCACGCCCTCGAGGAGGCGCGAGACGATGCTAGCTCGGGTTTCCCATTGCGGTAAACCGAGCAGCTTCATCCTCTGAGAGCGACATGCAGCGACCAGGGGCTCGGGATCCCCACGAAACCAGCTGCGAACGCCTGCAATTAACCCCGCTGTCTCGGTGGTGGTTTTGCACTTACCCGTCGGAAGAAAAAAAAAAAAAAAATCGGCGGGGTGGGTCTGGGGGTGGGTCTGGGGTAGGACTTGGGGTGATGTGGGTGCGTTGGAGATCGTGGAGAGAGTCCGGAGAAGTCTGGACCTAGAGCCACATCTATGTTCCACCCTCGAGCCCCCAAGCAGACAGAAGAGCGGCTGTGCCTTCGTATCATAGCACTCGTCTCGGCTAGAAACTCGACCACTCTAGAGAAAGTCGGTCCGCCCCATTCAAGAGAGGCTTGTCCTGTGGCGCCTAAAGTCAGAATGTCTTCCAAATCGGGGGCGCCAAATGAGCAGTGACGCTTCACCCTCGATCAATCCTTGAGGGGGCTGTATGAAACACTATGACGGGCGAACAATAGTGTTATTAGTCGACACTGAGGGGTTCCGACTTGGACGAACATGGGCTAACCACACAGCGGAAGCCCACGATGCGGACTTTGCGGCATTCCTAACTCAGAAGTACCGATACATGCCCTCTTCCTCGCCTCTTATATGCGTCCTAGGTTTATGTAGACGCGCCCAGGCAGCCAGGATACTCCAGGTGCATGAGCAGTACGCAGGCAGTATAGCTCGGGTAAAGTGTGGTGTCCCCTTTGCTCCACTCACCAATGTCGTGATCGGTTTCCACATATAGAGAGCCGTAACCTCAACAAAGCATTCTTGATTAGGCTCGACTCAGCGACAAATCAGTGTCATTGTGCGTGCACAATGTCTAAGGCTCACCTCTTTCACTCCCCAGATGGTCTTGTTGTCAAGTGCCTGAGGGGGCTCATCTCATACAACCCATCCCTCTCGCTCGACGAAGCCAACCGTGTGGTCTTTGACACAAAACACGATCCGAACAAGGTCAGCATCGTTTCGGGCGGAGGATCAGGTCACGAGCCGGGTGAGTGGTCCCAAGTGCATTGGTGCTTCTAAGAGGCCGTACCGTTGACAGATTCACCAGCGTGGAGTGGCTATGTGGGCGAAAACCTGCTCGCGGCCTCAGTGGGCGGGGACATCTTTGCCAGCCCCTCGACGAGGCAGATCTTGGCCGCCATCGATGCGGTGCCAAGTAACGAGGGCACTATCCTCGTGGTAACTAACTACACCGGCGATTGCCTGCATTTTGGCCTCGCAAATGAGAAGGCCGTTGCGCGGGGTCATCGCTGCCGGATGATTGTTTGTGGCGACGATGTCTCTGTTGGAAAGACCAACGGGTCCCTCGTGGGACGGAGGGGGCTTGCCGGGCAGATCGGCGTGCTCAAGATCATGGGTGGCGCCGCCGGGCAGGGCGCGTCTCTGGAAAACGTCTATGACCTCGGCGTGGCATTTTCCCACCAAATTGTCTCGATTGCTGCCACGCTGGACCATTGCCACGTGCCCGGCCGGACCGAGCATGCCGTACTCGGAGATGACGAGGTTGAGATCGGCACGGGGCCGCATAACGAACCTGGGTACAAAAGGCTCTCCCCGGCGCCTTCGGCCGAGGAGCTGGTCAAGATGATACTGACTCACTGCTTGGACGAGAAGGACCCAGACCGTGGCTATGTGGAGTTCAAGTCCGGCGATGAGACGATTTTACTGATCAGCAACTTTGGCGGCATATCGCCACTGGAGATCGGTGCGTTGACAGACGAGATTCTCGAGCAGCTGGCTGCCAACTGGGACATAGAGCCAGTGCGCGTCTATGTTGGACCCCTTGAAACGTACGCTCACATCCAGCATGCAAGGCGACGCTCATCTGAACCCTAAAAAGGAAACCAGAAAACAACTCACCGGACTAACTAGTATCACAGGTCACTCAACGCACAGGCATTTTCGGTTTCCATAATCAACGTGACAGCTGCGGCAGAAAACTGCAGCTATTCGGTCGAGGAGATCAAGGCTTTCGCAGACGTCAAGACGACAACATCTTGGGAGTCCATGGCTGGCTCGCAGGGTTCAAGGCGGAAGCGCCGACAGCAGCTCGTCAGCCCCCCGGAAGAGCCCAAGAGGGCAGCCGTTGACCCCAGCAAGGACCTCAGGCTGGACCCGGCTACCTTGGATAAGATGCTGCGAGGCGCATGCGACGCACTCATACAAGCCGAGCCAGATTTGACAAAATGTAAGTCGTAGCCGGCCCCACTGATTTGCTTTCTGGCGTACTGAACGGTCCACGAACGGGATGCTGATGTTCTCCTGGGCTTCAGGGGACACGTTGATGGGCGACGGAGACTGCGGTGAAACGCTCAAGACTGGCGCCACCAGCCTGCTCGCTGCGCTAGATGAAAAAAGCATCGCAGCCACTGGCTCGGTGGTGACGGTGCTCAGGGAGTTGGAGGACATTGTCGAGAGCAAAATGGGCGGCACGCTCGGGGGCATCCTGGGCATCTTCTTCGTGTCACTGCGCAACGCCGTCGAGCACGGCGTCCAGGACGGCCCGGGGAAAGGCGCGCTCGAGATCTGGGGCCACTCTCTCGCCACGGCGCTCGAGCACCTGACAAAATATACCCCTGCCAAGGTGGGCGACCGCACAGTGATGGACACCCTTCTACCTTTCGCCGCGGCAATACAGAGTGCTGGCAGCTTTGACGAGGGCGTCAAGGCGGCAGTCAGGGGGGCGGAGGCCACCAAGAACATGACCCCCAGGCTCGGGAGGGCCACCTACGTTGCGGCTGGGCGTGAGCGAGAGGGTGATGGCGTGCTGCCCCCTGACCCGGGGGCTTGGGGTGCAATGGTCGCTATACAAGGCCTTAGGAATGGCCTGTCGTCGAGGAAGGACAGTGCGGTTGCTGTATAAGGGCGGTGTGATGCTCGGTTGCACGATGTACTTGCGAGGAACACAACTTTGTGGAGAATGTAGTGCCTGATACTATCTGCGATCACTTGCTCAGTAATACTACGACTTAACCCACACGAGCAGGGGAAGGGGGGCAAATCGTCCTCCCTTGCTTCCTGCATTTGATGCTACCCGGGCTATAACTTCTTGTAGCGAGGCTGCCATGTTCCCTGGTTATGCGCACACACGGATCGTGAGGCTTAAGCCTTGCCAGCGCTGCCCAGCTGCTGCATATACGTCTCGATGGCGTCCTGCATCCGCTTAGTGCCGGCCTCGATGACGCTGGTCAGAGGTTTGCCTCGCATCTCCTCCTGCACAGCAGCATAGTGCTTGTTCATGCCCTTGTTGATGTTGACCTTGGTGACTCCTCCAGCGATGCACTTCTTGAAGATTTCCTCGGTGAAGGGATCAGCACCGTGGAGGACAAGCTCCACGCGGTCGCCGACCTTGTCGTAGATGCTCTGCAGACGGTCATACTCGAGCTGGATGCCCCTGGGGCCATAGTTTCCGTGCACGTTCCCGAAGGCTGGCGCCAGCATCTCGATTCCCGTGGCCACAAACTCCTCGGCCTCTTCCGGGGTGGTCAGTACCCCGCCGAGGTCTGCCGTCTCAGCGACACCGTCCTCCCCGCCCTCGATTCTCCCGGGCTCTGCCTCGGCAGCGATCCCTCGATCGTGGCAGTAGCCAACGAGTTCCTTGGTGAGACGCAGGTTCTCCTCCTTGTCATAGTGGCTCATGTCACACATGATGGAGTCGAAGCCGTCCTCGATATCGGCTGCGCGCCTCACGCTGCGGAAGGGGAGGTCAGCTTTTCGTGACGCCTAGGATGTATGAACGAGGGAGTCTCACAGCTCGGGAGTCTGGCAGTGATCCAGGTGCAGCGACACGGGCACTTTGGCATTGTGGCAGGTGTCTGCTGCGGCCTTCACCAGCGAGGTGCCGGCATACTCGATTGCCCAGGGGAAAAGGAGCACCATTGCGGGTGAGTTTGCTGCCTCGGCGGCACGGACGGTGGCGATGATGGATTCGATGTTATAACAGCACATTCCTGGCACGGCATATTTACCCTGCCTCGCGGCCCTCAGGATGGCCATGGACCTGTTTTCGGACAGCGGGGGACGACCCATTCTGGCGATGTTTGTGTGTGGGCCAATGGGAAGTGTCAAGCACGATCTAGAGAATCTTGAGCGCTTGGTCAGGGCGAGGGTGAGGGTGAGGGTGAGGGTGAGATGATGCAGAGAGACACTCTCGATACCACTTAGAGAGAGAAAATGTGCGTGTGTGTGTGTGTGTGTGTGTGTGTGTGTCTTGTCTAGTCTATGTTTTGAGTGTACGTACCTATTGTGCGTACATGTGCGTAGACTACTTTCTGTACAAACAACCACGCCCCATCTCGGCCGCCTGTCGGCTTGCCTGATTTGGTCATCTCTGGCAGCAGACAGCCGGCCCTGAGCTGAACTGGACGAATAAGTCGAATGTCCGGCGTCGCGCCCAGCGGGGGAGTTGTGGGGCCCCGGATATATCATGGCGAGGGGAAACTGGCTTGTTAGCCGGCTTGCTGGCTCCTGGGCGGCTCATGCTTGCCTGGCAAGCCGGCACTCGCATCTCCCCAGAAAGCAAAGCCCAGGCCCAACGAGCCCACACATGAGGTCGCCAATCCATCACCACGGCGGGGGTCGCTCTGCCGACAAGTCGACCGAGTTCGGCGCAAGAGAAAGAATCCGGTCTGTTGCTGGCTCCCTCGGAACCAGACCTCGGTCCAAACGGCTCCGAGGGCCTGCCTCATCATCATCGAGCATCCGACCTTTGACCCATCAGCCAGCCGGCCAGCCACCTTTACTGGCTAGTCTAACTGCCTAACTAACCGTCGGTTCTGTCGTGGCTCTGTGTCGCTGTTTAACTTACGTGCTTCCTCCCCGGCTGAATGTGAACATCACCGGTGCACACCCAGCCCAACGATTGTGAGACTCTCCGTCACAGTTTCACGGCACATCACCATGGCGTCCTCGAAACCCGCAGTGTCTTTCATTGGCCTTGGAGCCATGGGCTTCGGTCTGGCCACCAACCTGATCAAGAAGGGCTATCCCGTCACCGGCTTTGACGTCTGGGGACCGACCCTCGAGCGTTTCCGCGAGGCTGGAGGCAGCTCGGCAGCAACCCCCGCTGAGGCTGTCGCCGGCAAGGACCTCTGTGTTGTCATGGTCGCCACCGCCCAGCAAGCACAGAGTGTGCTCCTGGAAGGAGAAGCCCCTGCCGTGCCCGCCCTGCCCCGTGGCGCCACCCTGTTCATATGCTCCACGGTGCCGGCTGCATACGTCCAGGGCCTCGCCAGGCAGCTGGCCGGCCTGGGCCGGGACGACATCTCTCTTATCGATTGCCCCGTTTCCGGAGGCACCATACGGGCAGCGAATGGCACCCTTTCCATCATGGCCGGCGCGACCGAGACGGCCATCAGCAAGGGGAGGGAGCTCCTGCAGGCCATGTCGGATCCCAAGAAGCTGTACGTCGTCGCAGGCCCAGAAGGCGTCGGCGCCGGCAGCAACCTGAAGATGTGCCACCAGGTCCTCGCCGCGGTCCAGATCCTGTCGGCGAGCGAGGCACTGGGCTTTGCGAGCCATCTCGGCCTGGACCTGAAGAAGGCATCCGATGAGATTGTCAAGTCGGACGGGGCAAGTTGGATGTTTGAGAATAGGCTTCCGCGGCTTCTGACCCCCGATTTCAGACCAATCGCAAGCGCAGTTACCATCATCTTAAAGGACGCCGGCATTATTACGTCCGAGGCCAGGCGGTACGCATTTCCCACGCCTATGACGAGCGTGGCCGAACAGGTCTACTTCACGGGCTTGGGCAGGGGGTGGGGCGCCGACGACGACGCCAGCATGTTGAGGCTGTATAGCGAAGGGGTGGGCAAGGTGGGGCCGGTAAAGGGCCAGTCTCTCAGCGAGGACGACAAGTTGAAGCTGGTGGTGGGCCTGCTCAGGGGTATACATCTGTGCTCGACGGCCGAGACCATCGCGTTTGCCAGCCACGTCGGCCTAGATCTAGACCAGGTCTTCGATCTGTGTACCAACGCGGCGGGAGGCAGTTCCATGCTTAATCTCTACGGGCCCGAGATGATCAAGGCCTTCCGAGGCGGCCGAGGCCAGGTGGCTCGCGGTTGGACTGCAGAACAAGGAGACGGCAAAGGGCTGGGAGTCATCCTGAAGGGACTGCAGGCGGCGGTAGACGAGGCTCAACTGCTGAAGATGCCACTCTTTTTGGGCAACCAAGCGCTCAACCTGGTGCGTCTTGCTCTGCAGGGCGCATCCGACGGCCATGACGGGCTGGCAGCGGCAGCCGTGGCGAGGGCTTGGGTCAAGTAATTGTCAGGTGCCCAGTCAAGATGATGGGTGTCATTGGATGCATAACATCGGCTGAGCGAGTCTCAGAGTTAAATTGACCTAAAGCCCGGGCGGGCACCAGTTGTACAAAATCGTCTCTTCTCTGCACTTTTCGCGGCGGTTCCACATTGGTCTTATAATTGAATAGGTATACCATGTCATCGTTGGCGTGGGACAAGTCCTTGTGGAATAGCCTCTGGAATGCTCAACCTGGAGCCCGCAAGTCTACAAACGTTTGTGAAGCAGTCGGTACAATGTTCACATTATGAGACTGAGGTGTGAGGGAGAGCAAACAAAGTGCAGGCAGGAAAAAGCAATGCATTTTTCTTTCTTGCGAGATGCTAACTACGGCCGGTGGAAATAAAAAGAGAAATGCAATGCAGCCTGTGAAAAAAAACAAAAAGAGGAAAGGGGTGAGCTCCCACGTAAAGCCTGCACGACGGTATCATCAAAGTTCATCAATCCGCGCCTTACGACTCTTGCCAAAACATAAATCACATGCCGTCGGCATGTTGTGCAGACCGATACGTCCATCCATCCCCAACCATCCGCAATAACCTTGTAAGCTGACGCCCGAAGTACAACCCCTGGCATCGGGCCACATTCTTCCACGCGTGGCTTTCGAGGCAGAAATCAATCGTGCCATAGCCTTTGTTCAAGACGAGTACGAGGTCAGAGATGGTGCTTTACAGCTCCTGCTTGACCTTGTCCTTGGCCTCGCCGGCGTTCTGCTTCGCCACATCGGCACCAATGTTGAGTTGGCCTGCGACCCACTGCCAGGCGCCCTGCACCGTCTCGCTGAGCTTGGCAAACGCTGTGCCAGATGGACTGCTTGTTCCATAGCGGAAGTAGGTCGAGTGCTTGCGGGCAAGCGCTCGCAGCTCGTTGATGTTCGAACCCTGAGGAGCAGGCTGTACATTATGGTCAGTAAACAACAACATGGTCGTGGTCAAGGGCGGTTCAAGGATGGTCACTGACAATTCCATAGCTGTCGAGGTAGTTCTTCAAATCACTCTCACTCCAAGTATCGAATGCGCTCTTCCTGACCGTATCAGTGGCCTGGGTAAGGTAGCTCGTGGCGGATGCGTAAGTGGTGCCACCAGCAGACGAAGCAGAGGCGTAGGCAGACTCTGCGGCACTGACAAGCTCATCGCGAGTAGCACCAGACTTGTCAGCTGTCTTCTTGGCAGCAGCGTCTCCATTAGCCTTCAGGTAATCCTTCAGGTTCTCAACCGAGAAGTCATCAAAAGTCCAGGCATTCCAGCCAGTGGATGCCTTGTGGTAGTTCTTGCGGACCAAGGCACGGAGCTCATCGGTCTTGGAGGCATGCGGAACGGGGACGCCACGGGCGTCAAGATAGCCCTTGAGACGAGTGTCTGACCAGGATTCAATTGCGCTGTTGAAAGCATCCTGGGCGGCCAGCGATGCGTCGTTGGTAGCCTTGGCGTACTGGTTGCCAGCTTGCGAGGTCGCGGCTCCGAATGCTGAAGCGGCAGTACCGGAGACGTTGTCGCCAAGGATATCGGCACGGTTCTTGCGGACAAGAGCGCGGAGCTCGTTGAGCTTGGTTCCTTGGGGGACTGTAACTCGTGTCAGAAGTGCCTGGGATAGACGCGACAATCAACAATATTACGCACCGGGAATTCCATTCTTGTCGGCGAATTCCTTCAACTGAGACTCGCTCCAGGAATCGATGAGCTTATCAGTGAGAGTTGCATACGCAGCTTGGGCGCTGGATGTGGCACTGGCAAGCTGCTCCTGCGACTTGAGGTAGGCCAGGCGAGAGTTGCGGCGGACCGAGGCGATGAGCTTGTCACGCTGCACAAGATTGTCAGCGGTGTGCTCAGCGCGTCAGCGGGGTTGGGTTCACTTACAGTGCTGGGCTGAGGCGCCGGGAATCCATGAGTGTCGAGCCACTCCTTCAGATCGGATTCTGAAATAGTTAGATCCATTGCCTAAACTGTCGCTCCTTGCGTGGTAAAAGAAGGAAGGGGGACAGGGCACCCACCAGTCCAAGTCTCGTAGAGCCAGTCACCAGGATATGACGCAGCCTCGCCGACCTTCTGAGCGATAGTATCATAGTTGCCGCGGGCCTTCGCCAGGATGGTGTCCCGCTGGCGGGGCTGTGGCACTGCATGTTTGTCAGTTGACGGTACATTTCTGTATAGAATTGAAGGGGACTCACCGGGAATTGCATGATGATCACAAAAAGCCTTGAGCTGGCTCTCTGTCCAGGTATCCAGGATCCAATCTTTGACGTTGAAGTAGGCGTTCTGGGCCTTGTCTTCGGTCTCGTACCAGGAAGCTGCAACTTGTGCGACGAGGGTGTCCTTGCTTGATTTGGCAGAGTCCTGGACATCAACACCCTTCTGCTGGAGATAGCCTGTCAACTTGTCGTTGTCCCAGTTCTTGTAAGGGCTGACAGCGTAGGCGTCCCAATTGGACTGGATGAGTTTCTCAAGGTCCTTGCGGTCGGATGGGGTTGGGTAAGGAATGTCATGGTCGGAGAGCCAACGCTCGAGCTCGGTCTCATGCCACTTGTTGTAAGCTGTAGGTGGGACACACAGGGTAAGCGTCAGCGCCCCGTTTCATTCGAATCAAAGGTAGGAACTAGGAGAGCATGACAAGGGAAAAGGGCGGTTACTGTATTTACCGGCCTTGGAGAACCAGCTGTTGCTGCTCGCAACAGCAGCGTCGGCCACTAGGGCGACTGAGATGAGGGCTTTGATGAGCCTCATGGCGTGGCTGGACTGTGAGTCGTTTTCGTGTTGATTATGATGACGATAGTTGTTTGTTGACCGATGTTGGCAATCCCCGAAAGTCGAGGTGGCACGGAACGGCTGGACAGGATGAGACGGTGTAGGGAGAGGAAGTGGATGGGGATGTGAGGTGGTCAGGAGAGGTTGGTGAGGGTGGTGGGCAGGTGAATAATAGGGTAGCCTACTCGGTACGTGTAGGTAGGGAGGTCTTGTCAGTTTCGTCAGTCAGTGTGCCTGGCAAATAGTAGCGGCGGCCGGGGGGCGAGCGAGGTGATGCGATGGCAACGCATGTACGTCACTTCTTTGTGATGTGGCTTGGGGCAGGCGACGCATGTGCAGCAGTGTCGAATTGGACCGGCAGCAGACTGGTGGGGAGTGGATCAACAAACGCCGACACACTTAAAGTACCCAGGCCAGGCTGGGCCACCGTACGTATGTACAGTAATAGCTTTTGCTTGTGCGCCCTCGTGGCAACAGGCAATATTGCGGGCAGAACGGTACCTTCACATGAGCATGAACTATCTGAGCAGGTACCTACGGGCGTGTCCAATGCCAGGTACCTACCTAGGTAGTAGCGGTTAGCCCCTACCTTGGTAGGGACAGCGAACGGGGAGGCAGGCGAGAAGATCGGTCGGCCCGCCACGCTAGATGGATCAAAGACGTGCTGGCCTGCATACGCAGACACGCGGGCCAGCAATCAAGCAGTCACCATGATCTCGATGGGCCGATGATGGGTGAGCGACGGCGGCAGGGGTCCAAAGGGAGCATGCCCCCATGCAGCCTGGCTGCCTGGCATGCCTGGCAAGCCCCTCGACGGGAACGGGAGTGGAATCTTCGTTCGTTTTGTTTTCATGCTGGTGACGTCAGACAACGGTGGGAAAGAAAGGCACCTAGGAGCGTCATTGGATATCAATTGTGCGTAATGTGCTTCTTCCTGTACCTACCTCAAGGACCGCGACTACCTAGGTCCTTAGGTACGAGCTAGCTACTGACAGTGTGTGAGCGGAACCCCGGACGCAGCAATGCAGCACGGCAACAACACAGCAACAACAGGAACAAACAACAACAAGAACAAACATTATCGACAGCAGAAAACCCACCACTATAATTACATCACCGTGTCCCCTTGGCGTTCGATGGAAGATTGCTGTAACAGCTTTGGCGCATCCGGGGGGAATGCTCCGGTGATGTCATGCAGGTGTCGTCTGGCATCAGAGCTCAAGCTACCGGGAGCTTGGGCCAGCTTGAGATACTAGTACCTGGGTACTTACCAGGATGCATTAGTCTCGGTCCAGAACGGTAGTCTTTTCGTCACTTTCAAGGGTGCCTCAGACACAGCACGTTCTCTAAGCTCTACTAGAGGCATCAATTGACGCCGGTAGGACTTGATAACCCAGAGATTGTTAAATTCTTGCAGCCGCTTCAAACATTTGGTGACAGGGCAGAGCCTTACCTGGAAGAAATTGAAGTAGGTGCCCAAGTGGGTATTTAGTGCCTACCGTGTAGGGCTGAAGGCTGATGGCAGTGCTGTTAACCAAGCCGGGTACGCTACAATTGATAGCCCTAATAAAACCCCACCATCGAGTTGTTCACATATTACATCCCAGGCCCGCCCTACGGGCGAGCAATGAATTTCCCGTGGTGTTTGACGAAGCCTCTATGATTACCTTGATATACTGCCAAGTTTTCATATACTTGACGGAATTGAGAGCCCACCAGCTCTTCAGCCGCATTGCACAGCTTGATCATACTGGACCGATGCCTAGGTACCTAGGTATCTGACCTAGGTGATCCTGATTGGACGTTCGCCCCTTCCCCTGCGGCTCTGGCTCCGGTCCCCGTGGAACTTGTGAATCCATCTGCCTCCTTCCCATTAATTCACTGTGTCCTAAAGCCATGTGTTGGCCTCTTATGAGCGCACCTCATATCAAAGACATTGAGCATGACCTATTTTATTGTTTTCTGGGCCTTGATAAATTGGACCTTGCTGCCTGGGTGATTTTCGTAAAAGGAGGGGGCGTGGCCTGCAAATACGCCCGTTGGCCGTTTGACTCATTCGTCGTTGGGCCTCAGCCGGCCTCATCTCACTCACCTAGCCTCAACGCCGGCCTTGCTACAACAATAAGTGGCACGCAGCCACGACACTCGAACCTTCTCAGTCGCAATAGGTAGTATCAATATCAGTGAATGTCTCATCTGCGCCCTTCCCACCTTCCTCATCACTTTTTTACAGCGCCGCCCCACGGCCTCACTCCTCGCAGCCCGAGCATTTGTAGTCCTTGGCCCTCAAAACGCATCACACCTCAAAATCCATTTGCACCTGCCGCATCATTCTCTTGTTCATCTTCCGAGGCCCCGCAACGTCAGTCTCTTCGCCTCGGCCCTCACCTTTTCTCGACTTCTCACCGCACGCTCCCGTTTGCGGCAATCGGGAGACCACCGCGCTCTTCGCGTTCGAGGCGCTGCTTTTCTTCCTCGTCTCCACACCGCACCCCGCGACACCAAGGCACGCCGGCCGCCACCATCATCAGGCAAGGCATGGAGCAACTGGTGCAGGACAAGGCTGGGGCTGCTTCGTCCGCAGCTGCTAGCACGGCTGCTCCCTACGCCGAGCAGACCCCAGAGGCCGTCGCTCGCTTGTGTCGCTCTCTTGAGGATGCCGCCAAGGACAAGAAGAAGGCTGGCTTCAGCGCCAAGAAGAGCAGGTTCAGCGTTGCCGGCTCCCGCGACGGCCTGACCGTCGACTCATGGAAATTCCAGGAATACGACTACAAGAAGCGGGACCTGCCCACTTACGCCCGTGGTCTGTTCACCACCAGGACCCGCAACAACGTCCCCGAGATAGCCATCCGTGGCTACGACAAGTTCTTCAATGTCGGCGAGGTCCACGAGACCCGCTGGGATGTCATTGAGACCCAGACCACAGGGCCCTACGAGCTCACCCTCAAGGAGAACGGCTGCATTATATTCATGAGCGGCCTGGAGGATGGTACCCTTCTTGTCTGCAGCAAACACTCCACCGGTGACCGCAGCGACGTCGATCTCAGCCATGCCGCAGCTGGCGAGCGGTGGGTCGAGCGCCAGCTGCAAGCCCTGGGCAGGACCAAGGAGGATCTCGCCCGCGAGCTGAGGAGCCGGAACGTCACCGCCGTCGCCGAGCTGTGCGACGACGGTTTCGAGGAGCACATCCTCGCCTACGGCCCCGACAAGGCGGGTCTCTACCTGCACGGCATCAATGTCAACGTTCCCGAGTTTATGACATACCCCGCCGACCTGGTCCACCAGTTTGCTGACGGTTGGGGATTCCGCAAGGTTGGCGTCCTCAGGATGGACACAATCTCCGAGGTCAGGAAGTTCCTGGAGGAGTGCGCAGAAAGCGGTGCACACGAGGGAAGAGACGTCGAGGGCTTCGTCATCCGGTGTAAGCGCTCCTGGGACTCGTCCAAGGTGCAGCCTTTTGACTGGTTCTTCAAGTACAAGTTCGAGGAGCCCTACTTGTTGTACCGCCAGTGGAGGGAGAGCACCAAGGCACTGATCTCGGGCAAACAGCCCAGGATCAAGAAGCATCGCGCCATCACCGAGGAGTATCTCATGTTCGCTAAGAAGAGGCTTGCCGCCGACCCGAATCTCGGCAAGCTCTACAACCAAAATCACGGCATCATCGCCCTTCGCAACGACTTTCTCGCCTTCAAGAACATTGACGGTGCTGACGCGGCCAAGTTCGAAGAGCTGTACGGAGATGGCGGGAAAACCGAGGTCGAGCGGGACGTCATACTCGTTCCCATCGCGACCATTGGTTGCGGTAAGACGACTATTGCCGTCGGTCTCTCCAAGCTCTTCGACTTCGGACATGTCCAAAATGACAACATCACCGGCGCCAGGCGGCCCCCACGCTTTACGAAGATGGTGCTTGAGCAGCTGGAAACCCACCATGCGGTCACTGCCGACCGCAACAATGCCCAGAAACACGAGAGGAAGCAGATACTCACAGACGTCAAGATGCAGCACGGTGACGCCCGCCTCGTCGCCCTGAACTTTGTGCATGACAACATAGATAGGGTCCGAGAGATCACGCAGGGCCGCGTCTTCGCCCGCGGCGACAACCACCAGACCATCCAGGCTGCCACCGACCCTAGCAAGGTCAAGGGAATCATGGAAGGCTTCCTGAACAGATTCGAACCTTTGGACAGTGACCGGGCGCCGGACGATGGCTTTGACGCCGTCATCAATTTGGATCCCCTCGCATCAAGCCGGGAGAACCTGGAGACGTCCGTCAACGAGCTTCACCGTCTTTACCCCAAATTGATACAGGACATACCCACGGCTGAGGAGATGGACCGTGTCATTCAGGAAGCCATGGACGAGTACCGTCCTGATCTACGACACACGATTCCCGACCGGAAAAAACCCGGCAAGGAGAACCAGAACGGCGCACAGGTCCAACCTCAGAAAAAGGCCAAGAAGAAGCCCCTGGAGTACATGTCGGTTGACGTGCCAGCCAAGGACATCACTTCCATCCTTGAGAAGACCTTCAAGGATGCCGGCCCCGAAAAGTCCCGGTTCTACAAGCTGCTGGCAGGCACCCGCCGCATCCAGCCCAAGTTTCACGTCACGCTCATGCACCGCGCCACTTCGAAAGATCACCCTGACCTCTGGGACCGGTACTCGAGACTGCAGGCCGAGGCCGAGGCCAACACAGCCGTCCCTGACAGCGCACTAGGCGAGGTCGAGGTCGTGCTGGAGCGTGTTGTCCACGACAGCCGGATCATGGCCATCGTGGTCAGGCTTAACGACCCTGAGGACAAGTGGCACTGTGTCAACAAGGTTGCTCACCTGACAATCGCCACCCGGGACAACAGCGTCAAGCCCAAGGAGAGCAATGACTTGCTGGCACGGTGGATATCCGAGGGAGCTAAGGAGCAGTCGCAGATCGAGGACATTGGGCTCGAGGGACGGCCGAGCATCAAGGGTACTGTGAGGGCGGTCATGGCTAGATAGGAGGAAGTAGGTGCAGGCCGCCGGTTGGTGGAGGTGGTCACCCGGGGGAACACGCACCCCCGACAATGAAACATTGTCGCTAGCTGGCCAATGGCACATGCGAGTCTAACTGCATACCTAGATAGGAAAATCTAAGATCGTCCGTTGTTGAGATCGTTTGTGACCTGGACAAATGCTTCCCACTGCCTCCACGCCTCGCCACTCTTGATGGCCCATCGCGCCCTTCTCACCCCTTCCTTCCATCTTCCCCCGCCGGGCCCTGCTTCCCGCAGAACGTTGCCATCGTCGCCATGGCCCATAGCGCTCGAGTCGGCGTCGCACACGCCCGAGACCACAAAAAGCGCGGCAGTGTTGATAAGCACGAACTCAAGGATAGGATCATCATCGGTGAGTTCGTCCTTCAGTATACTCTTGAGGATCTTGGCGTTCTCGGCTGGCTCCTTCCCGGGCGATACCGTGTTGAGTGGATGCCTAGATAGGCCAAAATCCTCGGGCGCGAGCCTGAAGTGCTGGATCCCAACCTCACCTGCTGCACCCTCGACAAGCCTCCAGCACAGTGTTGGGCCGGCGCAGCTGACCTCGTCCAGCTCCTCATCCCCGCAGACGATCATGGCCTTCCTCACACCGTTGAGGCGGAGTGCCTCGGCAAAGACGGGGCCCAAGTCCTTTCTGGCGACACCGATAACCCTCGCCTCAAGCATTGGCCTGTCGTGGACATCCATGGGGTTGGCCAGGGGCCCGAGCAGGTTGAAGATTGTGCGCCAGGGCAACTTCTTCCTCACGGGGGAGACGAAGCGCATGCCCGGGTGGAAGGATGGGGCGAAGAGGAAGGCATAATTTGTCTTGCTGTAGATGTGGCCTATCTTGTCTGGCTCGACTGCGGTCATGTCGGGCGGGGTGGGGAAGCGCATGTTTGCGATGAGGTCGGCGGAGCCAGACTTGGAGGTGGAGGCGCGGTTGCCGTGCTTGGAAACTAGGAGCAGACTGGAGGCGAGGATGGAGGCAGTAGTGGAGATGTTGAAGGTATTGTGAGAGTCGCCGCCTGTGCCGACGATGTCGCACTGCGCACACGGAGGTTGGTTGTGGTTAGCAAGGGCCGGGTGAGTCAGGGCGGGCGGTGCAGCCGACTTACGAATCCGCCGGCGTAGTTGCCCTCCCTCCTACCCCTGGTCTCGATCACACGCTGGAGTAGATGCGAGTCGACCTGTGCGGCGGCCCTGAGCATCTTCTGGGCGCACTGCGACAAGACGTCGGGGTCGCGGTCCAGGCCGGTGAAGTGCAGACACATGAGCAGGGCGCCGGTCTGGACATCGTCGATGCGATCGGTGAAAAAGTGCTCGATGGCGTCGGAGATCTCGCTGGCGGTGACTTCCGGGTGGCGGGGCCACAGGCGCGCAAGCAAGGGCTTGATGTCGACGACAGGAGGGGGCTGGGGAGCACCGGCAGTGGCCTCGATGAGGTCCGGCTGCGATTCGGACTGGAGCTTCAATCGCGGGTCGGACGTGGGCGCGGCCATTCTGGGCGGAGGGGCTGGCCTGGCCTTGCCCCTGGCTTGTCTTGCCTTGCTTGGTCTGGTCTGGAGTGACACGGTGTGACTTGTGAGCTGTGGCCTATGATCTTGACCCAAAGGCTCTCTCAAGCACGAGGAGTCATGTAGGTAGGGGTGCCGTCGAGTCGCGTCGGCACAGTCATAATGAAGCCGGCTCCGGCCAGTGGAGACACATTCATGCTTGATGAAGCCGGCTCACCCCTGCAGCCCGGGTGCTATGGTAGCTTTGCCCCGGAGATGATTTATCTTATCGGTAACCCCTGCCGGGCCGCTTGGCATCTGTGTAAGAGGTACATGCGAGCTCGGACACTGAGCCGGCAGAAGCCCACCCAGACTCGCCCTAGGGTCGTGTATAATATACATGCACCGAGCGTATCGCACCCCGAGCAAACGGCCAGTCCTGAATTTTCGACGACGCAACCCAGGAGCTGCTGCACGCACCAGCAAGAGGCGAAGGGTCGATTCGTGGTGTGTTTTTGCTGCGACTCCAGTGTCCTTGCTCTCAATTAACCCCCCAGACAGCAGCTAAGGCAAGCTCAGGTCTTCTCTCGACCGAACTCCACCCCTTGCCGACTCCCCATCTTCTTCCCTTCTCTATTTCCTTCAGCCACGTCCGGCTTGTCGTTCTCTTTCGGGCGCACGCGTCTCGGACCACCGCCTCCAGCATGCCGCCCAGGGTGCAATGTCAAGTCTCGAGGAGGCTCGCGGCCTCTGCATGGAGATGCCACACGCACACACCAAGCCGTTGCGCCGCGCCGGTATGGGCGCCATCCTCAGGCCCCACCACAGCTCCGAGGCAGTATGCGACAGCGGCCTCGATAGCATCCGTGCTGAGGCTTCCCGATGACTACGTTCCGCCCACGAAGCCGCCTAGCGCAAGGCGCTCCGAGGAGCGCAAGGCCCAGCTCCTGCGCACCTACACCTCTCTCCTGCGGTCCACGCCTCTGATGCTCATGTTCCAGCACAATAACCTCACTGCCGCCGAGTGGGCCGCCATACGGCGCGAGTTGAGGGCTGCCCTGGCCGCCGTGCCGCCTGCCCCGACAGCTCCGGACGGCCAAGCGCCCGTCGACATCACTCCCAACGTTCTGCTGCAGGTCGTGCGCACGCGCACTTTTGACCAGGCCCTGAAGGTCGTCGAGTTCTTCGACCCGGCCACTGTTGGGAGGTCCGAGACAACGGGCGCAAAGGACACCTACACTCACGATTTGTCGATGGCGGCATACCAGGCCGTCAAGGCCACCGAGGGTGCCGTGCCCGAACACTCCACCTACGCCCAGTTGGCGCCCCTCATGATCGGCCAGATAGCCCTCCTCACATTCCCGGCTGTGTCGCCACAACACCTCGCCGCGGCGCTTACCATATTGTCGCCGAGTCCGCCCGCCTTCCCCGCGCCCACGAGAAAGAAGAACCCGGGCTACCACGATCTCACAACACAGAGCGGTTTGCACAAGCTGTTGCTAGTCGGCGGGAGGATCGAGGGCAAGGTATTCGATTCTGACGGTGTGAGGTGGGTGGGCGGTATCGAGGGTGGCCTCGATGGCCTGCGGGCACAGCTGGTGAACATGTTGCAGAGCGCAGGACTGGGCCTCACAACCGCTTTGGAGGGCGCGTCCAAGAGCTTGTGGGTCACGATGGAGTCGCGAAGGACTATGCTTGAGGATGGCGCGAACGATGACAAGAAGAATGAGTAGAGAGCAGGAGAAAGGAGCCACCTCACGCGAATACTCATGAGTATCAACAACACCGGCGTGCGAACTCGCGGTGCACGGCGCTGTTAGAACAACATACCGCTTGTTGCGTGTACCACGCATTTGTGTGCCCCAATTCGGGAGACCACTTGACGATGCGTCGTTCTCATGGGCAAAAGCCGTCCAGGAACGGTTTCAGGGTTGTAAACTATTCAGCAATATCTCAGTCTTGCATTTCGGCGGACGAGTAAGGACCATGGGAAAGTCATCGCGTAGGAAGGAGCAAGGAAACCCCAAGCCTGGCCTGGCACCTCACAGGAGGGAACACTACAAATGTACTATCTAGGTGTGTAGATTCAACAATCCATCCCGCATTGCCCTGACTGTTGTCCTGCGGTTGTTGGGATGTTTTGAGCTATCCCATGAGAGGTTACCCAGAGGATGTGTGCACTCGAGTACTGTGTAGACACACATGCAATATTATCTATGTACAGTATATGCTAGACTACCTGGGCAGTCTACTGTTCGGTGCCTACCTAGGTAGGTAGGTATGGACGCTAAGCTTCAGGCATCCCTGCGACCTGCCACAGAAGAGCCGACGGGCGCGCGGCAGGCAGAGTCCGCATCGAAGCCGCCGGACTCAACACCATACAAAGCATTAACCCGCGATTAGCATGCTCGCCTGCTTCTCCATCCTCTGACACCAGAAGCTTCGTACCTTGACCTGACGCGACAGCAGCTCGTCGGCTCCCGCCACCGTCGGCTGCTCGAGGTCATCACAAATCCCACAGGCCATGTTGGCTTCTGGTCCGTAAACGCGACGCCTCCGCGGACTGCTGTCCACGACCAGACGCGTCCAAATGAACTTCGCGCCCTACCAGGCCTCTGCTCCAGAGGAGTCCCGCTCTCCAGACACAGCATCCCCCCGTGCCTCCTTAGACCGCCGCCCCTTCTCGCCTTCCGCTTATCAGAAGCGTTCGAATCAGGCCAGCCCCCCGCCGCTACAGCATCCTCAACCACAGCGCAACTGGCAGGCAAGCGGTTACCGTATCGCCAGCCCAAACTACCAGGCGAGTCCAGGCCCTGCCGGCGCTGCACGACCAGCGGATGGATACTTTGGCAACATAGGCAGCGGTCTGGCTGCGGACAGGGAGGGTATCAACGAGTTCGACACAAGCCTGGGCATCAGGCTGGACTACGAGGCATGCCTGGCTTACCTGGCACTGCCGCCGCTGGGGGCCATTGTGCTGTTGATCCTGGAGAGGAAGAGTGACTACGTTAGGTAGGTCCGAGACGGCCTTGGGGCCCACCATGTGCCGACCTGAATGGCTCTGTGGTAGGCCATCAGCCCGACCGCAGCTGACACCGAGCAGATTCCACGCCTGGCAGTCGGCGCTCCTGTTTACGGCTGTCTTTATCATCCACCTTATTTTCTCGTGGTCGGTGTTTTTCGGATGGCTACTTTTCCTCTGCGACCTCGGCCTGATCGTTTTCTTGACCCTAAAGGCGTACCGGGATGCGGACATGCTCGACAGGTTTGAGATTCCTTTCTTCGGCCAGATCGCGAGCAAGTTTGTGGACGAGGAGTAGTTTCCACAGTAAGGGGCAAACCAAGGTTGGTCAGAGTACGGATGAGAAATGACAGCCCTGTCTGGGGGTTGGTTTGTTTGGTGCTTGCTTAAGGCTTGTAGGCAATTCGATTAGCTGGGCAGGTGCCATGATTTGTATGATACCATGTTTACGATCCTCCGAATGCATGCAATTCCCCCGTTGGGCTCTCGATATAGTGTGCTCAATGTGAGACGAAATATTTGTCTACTACCTACCTGTCTACCTAGGTCCCATCCAGTTACCCTTTGCAGGAGATAACATATGTCTGCCCAGGGCTAGGTAGGTAAATCCGGAAGAAATGCAAGTAGCTGCGTGGTCCAGCAACACAATGTCACATAGGCTTAGATACCCCAGTGATTCCTGATAAGCCAGCTTATCGGAGGTGACAGCTCGGCTGACTAAGTTCAGTGACGCGCCTCTGTCTGCCTGCCTTGGGCTAAGCCGACGGCGTCCAGCTTCGAAGCTGTCCATCACCAACCTCCCACATCCATCCGCTCAACACCAACGCCTGCTCGAGTGCCCTTGCATTATCACCCTGCCCCACCTCAAGCCACTAAACCGCCATTCCGCCAAGTCAAGACTTTTATTGACCACTGTTGCTCCTTTCCGACGCCAAACCTCTCAACACGACACAGATCTCTCGTTGCCACCATGGCGTCTCTTGAGGAACTGGACGATCTCGAGCGCCGCGACCGTGACGACAAGGACAAGAAGGATGGCAAGGACGACAAGGGTGACGGGAATGACAAGCCTTCTGGCGATGGCGATGCTGATATGAAGGACGCCGAGGAGGAAAACGTCATCGACGACGAGATCCTGTCGCTCAACACCCAGGACATCCTTAACCGCAGGCGACTCCTCGAAAACGATGCCAGAATCATGAAGTCCGAGTTCCAGCGATTACAACATGAGAAGGCTACCATGAACGAGAAGATCAAGGAGAACCGGGAGAAGATCCAGAACAACCGACAGCTCCCGTACCTGGTCGGCAACGTGGTCGAGCTGCTCGATCTGGATCCGACGGCAGAGTCATCGGAGGAGGGTGCCAACATTGATCTTGATGCTACGAGAGTGGGCAAATCGGCTGTCATCAAGACTTCAACTAGACAAACAATCTTTCTGCCACTAATCGGGCTGGTAGACCCCGAGGATCTGAAGCCCGGCGACCTCATCGGCGTCAACAAGGACTCCTACCTCATCCTCGACACCCTGCCTGCCGAATACGACTCTCGAGTCAAGGCCATGGAGGTCGATGAGAAACCAACCGAGAAGTACAGCGATGTCGGCGGGTTAGACAAGCAAATAGAGGAGCTCGTGGAGGCCATTGTGTGGCCCATGAAGGAAGCAGAGCGATTCAAGAAGATTGGAATCAAGGCACCGAAGGGTGAGTAGGCGGCTGACACTGTCGACACTGTCGAGGTGTTTCTTCGGGTTTCACTATGGGACGTTACTAACAAAACGGCGCTGTAGGCGCACTCATGTACGGGCCTCCCGGAACCGGGAAGACGCTGCTGGCGAGAGCCTGTGCCGCCCAGACAGACGCGACATTCCTCAAGCTTGCTGGTCCGCAGCTGGTACAGATGTTTATTGGCGACGGTGCCAAGCTTGTGCGAGACTGCTTCGCCCTGGCCAAGGAGAAGGCCCCGTCCATCATTTTCATCGACGAGCTTGACGCCGTTGGCACGAAGCGATTCGACTCGGAAAAGTCGGGCGACCGAGAAGTGCAACGGACCATGCTTGAGCTCCTCAACCAGCTCGATGGCTTTGCCTCGGATGACCGCATCAAGGTCTTGGCGGCAACGAACCGCGTGGACGTCCTCGACCCCGCGCTGCTGCGTTCCGGTCGCCTGGATCGCAAGATCGAGTTCCCGTTGCCCAACGAGGAAGCCCGCGCCCAGATCCTCAAGATCCACAGCCGCAAGATGACGGTCGACAGTGCCGTCAACTGGGGCGAGCTGGCGCGCAGCACGGACGAGTTCGGTGGTGCCATGCTGAAAGCTGTGTGCGTTGAGGCCGGCATGATTGCGCTAAGGATGGGCAAGAACAAGATCAGCCACGAGCACTACGTCGACGCCATCGCTGAGGTCCAATCCAAGAAGAAGGAGGTGAGCATCCGCCCTAACCACGATCCCCGGAAGTCCCCATGCGGTGAGCAGCTCGGCGCTAACAAACAGCGCAGACCGTCAACTTCTACGCCTAGTCCACGGGGTGGCGTTGGGAGATGCCGCGGAAGGCGGAGGGCGGGTATGACGACGGGTGCTCGGAGGCTGACGATAGAATATGCACCTGCTAGACGGCGGTTTGGGCACCACTTGTATGAATACAACCGGTACATTGACCGTGGGGGGCTTGGCTACCCAAAGACAAAATCGGCAGCGCGGAATTCATCTGCCTGCGAGAGTTCTATTTGCTGCTTGTGCCTTGTTTGTTAACGCTTGCTGGACCAGAATATGTAGGACCCTCGCATGGCATGCCACGCGTATGAATGACTGATGACACCAGCTCGACTGTCACCGAGGCGGCTCTTGGGGTTCAAACAATGGTACGAGGCAAGATCTCGGAGGGAGGCCGAATGTAGGTAGGCAGGACTGCCAACGGCTCGAATGTCTGGTCGGACCATCATGACTATCTGGGTACTGCAAGGGTGACCTCTCTGTAGCGGCCTCGACTACCAGCCCCTTCACCTTCCCCTTTCCCGGCTGCCGCGGGCAGGCACCCTGCATACGTGAAGGGCCCGCCCAAGGGAAGGCGGTGCCGTGAGCTACGTCACAACGCGCGGTGGGAGATGAACACAGGGCCTCTCAGGGGCTCATGAGGGTTTGCGATTCTGGTGCCGAGAACTCGAGGTGGCATGGGCGGGCGGGCGTACAGAGGCCAGAGCGGCACGCTCCAAGGTCAAAAACTCGGACCGAGGGTCAGGAATGGCGCAGGCCATCGATCACTTCCAGACCGGGCTTGGAACGTGTTGGTGTTGGCGTATCCAGGAGGGAGTAGAGGCGATCCGGGGCACGTTGCGAGACGATGCCCGAGGGCTGCCTCCCCCGAGGAAGCTTATTACGGCGTATCTAGCAGCTGCAAGGCGTGCCCGACTGGCTGGCTGGCTGTGCTGGTTGCAGCAGGGAGAAGGCGCATGTTTTTTGAGGCCGATACTACGCAGTGGCGAAGACGAGCACTACTAGCAGGTCTTGACGCGCCATGCAGAGCCGAAGGGGGGGGGCTATATTCAGACCAGACTGTGTGGTCAAGACATGTCCAATTAGGGGAGTGAGCGACATGGCCTATGTAGATGGAAGGAAAGAACTGGCTGCAATAGGCAAGCAGCCCGGGAATGGCTCGACCGGATTTGGGACAGGGTGAATAGGCAAAACTGTAGTCCGCGGTAGTCTGTGTAGTCTTGGGCCTAGCTCTCTCTCCGTCCCTCTTCTTTCTGTGTTCCCTCTACCCGCGCGTGTGTGATGAAAGGGGCCAGGTACATATGTCATCGGAGACAGGCAGACAGGCCGTTGTGCGCAGGGGTGGGCACAGCGATTGCCGATGTAACGGCCGCCACCGTTGGTGTGTGTCTGTTAGTGTTTGGGGAAGGAGGAAGGGGGAGATGGGCGCAATCAAGGTAGTTTCCGGCGAGCGGGCAACCAAAGTCAATTGCTCCTGTCCCCGTTCGTTCTCCATGCGATGGGACTGCCTCTCAGCGGGTGGCCGCCCGGCTGAGTGAGCGAGCACTCAGAGCAGAGTGCCTTGGTTCCTGGTCTGGGAGTCTGGGTCTGCGTCAGATGGATGGTCTAGAAGGCGCGGAATTGAGTGACACGACTCCGCAGCGGAAGTCGGACACGAGCAGAAACAGGAATGAGTGCCTATATCAGAGGTTGGATAATGGGGGAAAGTGGTGTGGTGCTTTTGGCAGAGGCAGGTGCGGTCGGCCCCATAAGAGGCGCCGCTATAGATAGATGGGACGAGCGGCAGGGGTCAGGGATGGTCAGCTAATATAGAGTACCGAACTCTGGCAGACTGACAGAAGTCAAATCCTGCTGCCCACAAGCGTAGTGTAGTACCTGGGAGTACGTGCACGCATGCGGCTGCCGTCATCGAGCGTGCCACAGATTGCCACAGGCACCAGGGGCTCTCGCCCTACACTACACACCTAGCTACCCTGGACCACGGTTGCCCCCAAGCGCACGCTGCGGTTGGCTGGCGGCAGCGGGCCCACAGCGGTCTAGTTCGACGTTGAGATGCAACCTCTCCATCGTGGGCGGCCAACGCCCGCCGCCCTCTGGCCGACTAGGCTGTTTGGCTCTTGAGACTAGACTAGCCTGTTTATTGCTCACCTTGCGTATTTCCCCGTACACACAACCATAAGGCATGGTGAACAATCTCCATCCCCGGCCAGCTTCAGCCCCAGCTCCTCCTTTTTTTATTTCCCTTTCTCCCCGGTCTCCTAGTGCAAATGCGTCTGGACTAGACCTACTTACAGTAGTCTACTGTCGTGCCGGGAGAGATCCTTGGGTCCCTGTCAGGCACAGCACATGGTTGGCTGCCCGCATGCATTGGCGTGCCCCAGGGGCGGATACTCCTATCCACTACTGACGTCGGCGTGGATCTGCCCACGAGATTCTTATTGAGAAGAGTGTGTCGGTGTCTCGAGTGTGTGTGCAGGTAGCACTCCTCCTTCAGAATCTCGTGATCGAGAAGCTCCTCCTCCTTGTCCTCCTTGGGCGCACATGCCGTAGCTGAGAGCAGTGTACAACGTCTACACGCACCAGTACTGGACCGCACGTTCGATATACTTGGTCCAGCGCGCGAGGATGCCATGTGCACTGTCAACTGTCCCTGGCTCATTTCAGAGACTATCATGCCTAGCATGTCGACCTTGTTGCGAGCTGCGACTCTCATCTGCCACTCCGTCTTCCACTCGCTCCGCCTCCCCGTCTCCTCCATCAAAACAAGCACTTCTATAGTTCTATCATGATCATCATTTCCTGTCAATGCTGACTAGTAGCCCTCCTTGTCGATATTGTACCGTTCTTCATTTCCCTCTTCCCTCTCCCCGGGGCGCTGGGCGCTATGCGAGCTAGACATCGGCCTCTTCCCGTAATAACGTCCTGTGGCGGCGGGCTGTGATCCCGGTGCGCACAATGCCATTGGCGGTAGGGCCCATCTGCATGTGTTAGACCAAGCAGCAGTACATGTGATTTGCCTGTGTCTGATGGCTCGCCGGCGCTGAAGCAAGCCCTCTTTTTGTGGATGCCGATCCCGTGTGGCGCATCAACAACTTATACCACCCCCTGACAATATCTTCGGCCCCTTTCCCTCGCCCGATACATACCACCTCGAGCTCAGAGCTACGTAGTATAGCTTGGCACCCATCGCCGTCATTGTCCACGACATGTCGTCTCCAGGAGCACGGCTGGCCTGCTAGCCTGCAACCTCTGGGGCCTTGCGCTCTTCAACACACGTCTCGGGCTCCCCTGTCTCCTCATGGGCCTTCCATGTCCCAGTTTCTTCCTGCATTTCTGGGGTGCCCCAGAGGTTCCAAGGCTCGCACGAGGATGCCTGTGCCCGTCACGGCAAGGCCTGCCGTTGCTTGCCACCGCATCCTGACCGGGCGCCCCGGCTGGGATATGATCATCTTTCAAATCAGACGAACCTGGCCGAGTAGCAACTCCCTTCCCGCTGCCTGAACACCGCGCTTATGTGCCTTGGAATGGTCCCCTGTGGTGTCGACCCTCCCACAGAAAGGTAACCAGCACTTAGCGTCGTCCTCTTCACATGGTACATGACGGTCTTGACTACCTCTGATGTCAGAGATGCTGCTCGCCCCTGAACGGACGACGCGTCCACGTAGTGGGTTGGCTAAGTATGCGCGCAACAGTAGCCGGAGGGAGCCCAAGTTGTCGAATATAAAAACCGCCGTCACCTCGTGCTTTCCACAGTGTTGCAACTCACACAGATCAACCCAATCATCAGACCCACCATATTCACTGCAGTCTCCATCATCTTATTGCTCCTACCAAATTGTCAGACTCACCCGTCTTCATCACATCGATATCCAACCAACTTCTCAAAATGCAGTACTTCACCGTCGTCGCTACCCTCTTCGCCAGCATGGCCCTGTCCTCCCCCGTCGAGGTTCAGGAGCGTCAGCTGTACGTCCCGTGCTCCGGCCTTTACGGCACGGCTCAGTGCTGCGCTACCGATGTCCTCGGGGTTGCCGACCTGAACTGCGCGGACCCGCCCACCGTCCCCGCCAACGCCTCCGACTTCCAGGCAGAGTGTTCCGCCATCGGCCAGCAGGCTCGCTGCTGTGTCCTGCCCATCGTAAGTATTCTTCCCTGGCTCAGCCTGTGTTGATGTGCGCGCGCTGACCGACAAACCAAAGCTCGAGCAAGGAGTTCTGTGCAACACCCCCACTGGTGTTGTTGACTAAGTTGTTTGCCTCACAACTTTTGTAATATCAGTTATTCAGACATGAAGGCTTGGTCGCTATCGGCGTCGTGGAAAGCGGTGCGGCGCAGGTAAAGTGTAAAATGGGGCTATTGTGGGGTTTCAACCGGCACAGGCTCAGAGGTTTGGGTTGGGTAATCATAAAAGGCTTTGAGGTCTGTAGTATGATATTTTTTGCACATATGTAATATACTGCGCGCGGATGCAAGTTCGTATGGTCAACAAACTTCTTGTGTACAAGTCTTGAACTCCCTTTGTCGTAGTAATTGTAGAACGTCTGACTACAACTTTAGATTGATTCATACGGGCGAGTTATGTTACCGACCACAAGTCGTGGCAGGCCGAATAGTCGGCATTCTGAGATGCAGCTAAGGTCCTGTTTCTATATATATCACTAACATAAGTCTAGGGCTCTGTGAGAAAGGGATATATGCATTCACTGACATAAATCTGGGGCTCTCTTACAAAAGCATTCGATATGTGATTCCAAAGGCTCACGGATTCTGCTCAACAGATTGTTGTTCCAGTTAACTTGTTTTTTGTTGCGTGCCTACGGAGATATTTCACCCAGGCTTGATTGGGTTACAAGCGCACATATCAGGCTTAGTAGGCATCCGGGTAATTGTGAACTTCGCCTCGTGGGAACAACGCTTGGATGCAGGGACAGCGCCGTTTTCAGGTGCAAAAAACCCATGTAAGATCACTTCTTTGATACGAACGACAGGAAGTGAGACGCTTCATCAACAAAAATTTATTTACAAGTAAGAGATTGTTGCGTGGCCATAAGACCCTCCTCACAGCCCGTCTGCCAACATGGCGTCGATCAGCTGCACGTGCCTGTCCGCATTTGTTGTGCTCCATTCGGTTTCGTACTATTTTGATGTTGTCAGTACCGGTACAGCTTGACCAGGAACAAAAACGGAATTCAGCAGTCGTAATGAGATACTGACATTCAAACCGTACGGCCAGATATGTCCACCTCCGCAGTTGATCTTAGCACTCGCACCGTCCCAAGATCTCAAAAGTGGCGTTGCTGTAGCCCAGTCGTTGGCTGCACACTTGGTGTTGAAGGCAGCAGTCTGGCCAATGCCCAACGTGTGAGAAATCTCGTGCATGGCTGTTCTTTGGGTCATGTACGATCTGTTGGAACCGAATCGCATGTTGCCATTGTAGTTCGCATCAGCCGTCGCGACGCTGGGCTGTATCATGGAATTAGTGGCGGTTCACACAAGACCAGCAAAGCCGACGAATACAAGGCGCTTATTAGTGCCCTCTTTCGGCTCTCAAGGACCAAACATCCCAAATACGGGCGGAGACACATCACAGCGCAGTAATCTTCAAGGCAGCACAAACAGGGGCGCAGCCAGAACTGACCTCGTATCGCACTGTAATTTTCTTGCTGGCGTCGGAAAACTTGGCGTAGTGGGCAACGGCGAGCTTCATGGCAGCATCGATCTTGGAGTAAGCGTCGGCCTGGTCCGTGGTGGGGTTGGCGGCCTTCTGAATGGTGTAGGTAATAGCAGCGGAGGTAGTAGAGGCCAGGGCCAGCAGGCTGGTCAAGACGTGGAAACGCATCTTGATTGACTCGTTATTGGTGCGTGCCTGTGATGAAATGCTCGAGTGCCTTGCAGGGGTTGCGTGGGCTGCTGTGGTCTGGTGGTCGGTCAGGCTGGAGAAACAGAACGGGAAGATGGGAAACACAATATTCTGGGCGGCTCAAGGCTGTTTGTATATATACAAATATAGCACCCATGTATAGGTAGGCTATATATCTACATGTGCACAGATGAACACACCACGGGAGGGGCATAGATCAGCGTTGTATCCGCTGGCTGGTCAAGCTCGCATGAATCTCGAGGGCGGTTGACAGTAATTGAAGGCTTGCCCCAAGCGCTCCACTCCTTATCTGTTCCGAAACAAAAGTCGGCGGGAATGTGACGCTGTTGTCGAGCAGCGGAGAGCTGCACTCCGCAAATAGGCTCGTCGTGGGCTCTTGGGTGTCATTAAAGCAAAGGGGGTACCCAGTGGAGCCCCCAGGTGCCAGAAGCCAAGAGGTGATCATATGTTGGGGATATATTGCCGGGCTCTCAGGCCTGCCCTTTTTGGCTCTTGGCCGGCATTGTAATTGGAAACCCCCTGACTCGCCCACATTTTTGGAATAGAACCGGGGAAGCCGGTCCCGGATTGAATGCCTGGCTGTCTACGTGAAAAGATGGTTGCTCGTGAGAAAATATGGGTTGGGGACTGCCTCTTGATATCTACATTCTCTGTCGGTGTTTTGTCTTCTCCTTTTTTTTTTTTCGCTGGGGGGGGGGGGGGGGATATTTTTTAAATTACAGTTAGCTAGCCAAGTTATTTTTGAGACTAAAGACAC